>JAODTR010006685.1:0-10669 GCA_025399935.1 Amblyopsis rosae | reverse complement strand
GCTTTGGTGCCGCTGCGGTTTCTGATTGGGCTAGGCCCATCCATGGCTGCTTGCAGCTATATTTATTATTATTATTATTATTACAGGGAATGACCAGACGGGGCCCACAGGACAGACACACCATTACATACAGTAAATTAAACCAGCTCCTACCCTTTACAGTGGGCAGCAGTCAAGATCCATTTTGAACCGATCAGTGTTCCTCCACAAACAGGTTTTCCATGTTTGAACAGCAGAGCCATGTGAGGCAGAGAATGAGGCTTCACCTCTTCCCCATGAATAATCTCTTCACAGTAACCTAGGATACAAATACAGTATTATAAATGATCAATCAAGCAATCAATCATAATAAAAAACATGTACATCTCTAATGTGAAATATAAAAGATATAGTACCTAACTGAGAATTAAGAAGGCCCGTGTAGATTAGACCCACTACCCAAAGGCTGAGCATGGCTCTTTGTTTTCGTACAACCAAGTCAATGCCTTCGTTAGAACTGTGAAATGCTGATACACGCTCCTAGGCATGGTGACATCAAAGGATGTGGTTTGACCAGAGTTATTATGAAACAAGGTGGGTGAAAATGTGAGGGGTGGAGGTAGCTGGTTTTATATCTTGAGGAAGTCAGTGTTCTTTCATGTCCCACTTTACTAACAATAGATAGGTAACATTTTTTATTTGTTCCACAAGCCATCATCAAGGTATAATTAAATGGGTGATGATAAAACTATAGTTAGGATGTCCTGCTGGTCAATCAAATCAATTGTAAGGTGTGTGGTATATGCATGAGTGTGTTTACTGACTGTTTGATGTTCTGGGATGCCTTGATTTTGCTGATTTTGCTGATTTTTCCTGAAAAACTATTTGATAGGGTTCGGGTCTTGCTCAGGGACACCACCTCGACACTTAGTTAGCAGGGCTAGTGAGATTAACAAACATTGACCTTAGGAGGATCCACAGGTTCAGTATTGATCAGTGCAAGCCACTTGCGTTGGGTTGTGTGTAGACAACTTGTATCGTATTTTCATATAACGTTGGTGTGTAGTAAATGTTGGTGGTGCACTAGCCTCATGATACCGTCCAGATTCTCGCAAGCTCCAGTTCGACATCGTCATGAGTGCCATTCTGGACAGCCGGTCAGCTTCGTACCGACAGCTACAGGTGTGGTGTAGGTATCAAGATTAGCCTATGGCACTTGATAGATGGTCAGTCAGACAGTTCATCCAATCACCTGCCAGGTATTTGAAATGCTGGCACTTAAAGTTTCCGTGGTTTCCAGATGGTTCTATGTAATAGTTAATTGTAAAATTAACTGTACGCTAAGTAGTCTACGCTAAGTAGGCTGAAATGACTGCAAACACTTCCCAATGGAGCATGGCGGTTACACCAGCATAGTTGGTAACACCCCTTGGAAAAAACTGATCTCAGACTAATACGCATTTGCTAATTAGCCTGGTGAGGCCAGGCTAGAATTGTTTACCCTTTTCAGAGATGTCCCGACATGACAGAAACTATAGTTTCTATAGCTAAGAACAAGTTTCCATGAAAGTTGAACACAAGGAAAACACATTTGTAGATCAATGATTTTATTAAATTCTTTATTTTATAGAATGTTTATCTATTCTATATTCCCAGTTGATCATACAGGCTTTTAGCCAGTAGGAATGGAATTGCAATATGGGTTCAATACAAAGTCTTCTGTCACATATCTCTTACGCTGTTTCTGTCTATACGCAAATACTTAATTACTGTCCTATATTTCATACAGTATACACTTCATGACTGCTTTTATATGGGTACACGCACACACACACACACACACACACACACACACACACTCACTAACATGAATGCAAGGCAGGCTCAGCTATGTAAACAAAGAACGGGGGAGCTCAGATCACAACACACAGTGTGATGTGATCCTCTGCTCAGGACACATTACACCACTATATCTTTATATATACACACACACACACACACACACACACACACACACAGGGAGTGTGATGTCATTCTCTGCTCAGGACACCATTACACCACTATATCTTTACATAGAGATGTTTGCTGCTATATTAATGTTTAATATATTGTAAAGAGCACCTTTAAGGACTTCCTCCCATCCCAGCCAGGATAGTCAGACAGTTTATGTTTAAAATATTGTAAAGACAACATTTCATAGGATACAATTCAAATATATAATTACATTTGATTAAATAAAATACAGTATTTCTGACTTTGATGATGATGTTAAATATCATATTAGTCCAGAGACCACTCACATTATTTGGAAGACTGAGTGTATGTTTTTTTTAAACAGTAGGTCAATTTTCTAACGGCCACATACTGTAGATACAAATCAAATAAAAAAAATGTTATGTTACTTATTAGCTTAGTCGGTCATAAAATAAAAATACCGTAAATGTCATTGCTTTAAATACTAATGTATAGACTATGCTATTGTGCCATAACCCAAAGTGAACACTGGCATTTAAGGTATATGTTCAGTATGCATTTTACGTTATTTATCTTTCGGTACATTTTGTAATAAGGAGGTGTTTAGATAAGGGCAGTCCTTGACATGGTTTAATAAAAACACAAAACTGAACAATGTAGCTACCAGATGGTTTAAATTTCTCATTTAAAGACATGGTTAGTTATTTTTGAGAACGCTTGCTACTATATCTTTTAGCTCAAACCAAACCAATATCCCTTAGCAGTAACGCCCCACACATTGAAACGTATTGTCCGTAGCCGGTCGAGGGCCGGACGGCACTGTGTTCTCACACAGAACGGTAAGACAGCGAAATGTGAGGAGATAATTTGGTTAATTTGACAAAAAGTGTATTATCTTACGATTGGCTTGCAATATCTGACTATACCTTTATATCAAGTACCGGTTCATAAACAAAATTGATGTATACTATATATATCGCTGGGTGGTAACTAGCCTAGCTCTGCCCGACTATTACTTTCAGCTAAAAACATTTAGCTAGATAGGGTTTTCAAATAGTGGTAGCGCTAGATGAGATGATCAAAACAGTTGTAGCAAGGCCTATTGGTTCCACGCTGTCCAATAGTTTAGACGTAGGAGGCAATGACTATGAACACTTCCCAATGGAGCATGGCCACCAGGCTAGGTGATAACATCTTGGCATACTAAAGTAGTGTTATGATAGCTAATCCTACTGTTAAGATAAATAAAAGTGGTTGCTTTTATCATAGATTGTTTTATCAGCCTATCAGAATAAAGGTGAAATATGATTTAGGCAGCCTATTTATTCAGTGCCTATAGGCACAAACGGCTACAGTAGGCTACCAGGTATATATTAGGTATTAGATTACATTATTTTAGACATATAAAAATGATACAGTAGTAGTTATATTATTATTACCTTATAACAAATGTGTTTGGCCGTCCCATGATATTGCTGATTCCCAAATCCATAGCATATTATACAGTTTTCCTACTTTGGTTTATCAGACAAAACTACGGCGCATTGCAACATCCCGGCCTTCTGATTAGTCAGATTGCCTGTCAATCTGACTCTGGCGAACTGTCCATTAGCAACGCACTGGCAGCTATGGGCGGGGTTCAGGTGTGATAGACAGATGGTTCATCCAAACGCCTGCCAAGACTGTTCTGTGTAATACCGATCTGGTTACAGTACGTTTCACCAGGATAAGATACTTCCTTTAATTAATAACAAACAAATCACACCACGCACATAAACTCTGGTGTCTTGTCTGGGATCAAGTCAACAAGAGTGTCTTCTGTAGAGAGTTCTTCTGGGGAGAGCGCTGGGTCTGGTACCTTGACGTCTATTAAATCTGAAGGACAGACGAAGAGAACCTGTAAACACTTCTAAACACAGGTCCAAAGCGGTGGCTGTGTTTGGTATTGAACATGGGTGTATTATAAAAACTTGATCCGGCATTTAAAAATGGCAACCATTAATTTCACAAACTTCCAAGAACCACCACAAGCTTGCATCTTAATGTAATATAACATTACATTTAATAAATTGTTTTTGCTTGTTGCCAGCATTTTAAAATGGTTTGAAATGGCTTTAGAGATGCACCTTTTGAAATGGCCATCAAATAGGCTTTAGTGATTATGGCTACCGAAAAATGATTAGGTCAGCATCTACCTTGAATTAACCTTCTGGTGACCTCAATGAATATTGTATTCAATTATTTCTATCTTTGTTCAATATATTTTATAATATAATATAATTTATAAATGTATTTTTTCAATAGTTTCTCCCACAAACATACAGATACTTGCCTCTTCTCTGAAACCAGTAGATCATGGCAAATATCATGGCAGCCAGAGGAAAAAGGTTAAGCAGCTTCACAGATATCATGCTGGGTTCAACTGGAGGGCAAGGAGTTCACACAATGTAAATAATTAAGCCAAATACTTCACCATTGTCTGTCTGTAGACTATATAATGTAGGTAGGTATGTGTAGGTATTATATTTCAGTGTGGTTATTCTATGATTTGTTTATTGAGTTAATGTCACTGGTAATGTAGTTGTGTAACTCTGCTCACCGGTTTTAACTATCAATGTTTTTAGGTCACTGTGATGTAGTATATGTTCCCCAGTGCCATTGTCAAATGTTCTGTTGACTATTGAAGAAATGTAGATGAAGTATTCCGTGCCAGCAGTTAAGTTAGAGAGGTTGATGGTGGTGGTGGAAGCGGATCCACTGGTTTGTTGGTAAAAGAACGTGTTGCATTCTGCAGTGCATATTGTCACGTTGTAATAGTGCCATTGCATTTGCATGAATGCAGATACGTTCCAGCTGAGAACCACATGATCTGTCCACACAGATTCCACCACAACAGACTGTGGGAGAATTGGACCTGCAAGTCACAATGACATGTAATTACAATTCATTAGAATACAATGAACTTACAAACAAACTAAGTATTTTTCTACAGTAGAAATGCAAAGCAACTGCCATCTGTGGTATCACAGATGCAATAATATTAAAGCTAAACCACATATTAACTTGAGTATTTTACTGTCTTAACAAATCTCATAAACCAACAGCATAACAACATGAGGATCCTTGGATTTTTAAGTATAGTACAGGGGGGAAATAAAAATAGTGGATATGCCAAATTATCAAGTGTATCTTTATAACAGTTCATGTTTGTTTTAACTAAGTGGTTTAACTGAGCACTGGCATTGTTTCTCACCTACATCAAATCTGCCTATATGCCTCTTCGTTAGGTTTACAAAAGGCTCCTTACTGTAGGCGGTCATGTGACACAAAACAGACACACACATAGCATACATAACTCACCCTGGCATACAAACCAATGTTTCTCCTCACAGTAGCGAGCCAGGAGCTTCTTGTCTCCCGGAAGGTCGGCCTCCAGACTGGCACAGCCGCCCAGGTAGTTCACCCTGTACCACTGGCTGTAGCCCAGCGGCTCTCCATCCACCCAGGCCCAGGCCTCGCTAAAGCCGTGCCGCCGCAGGCCAAGCCAGAAGCTGCCCGTCTCTGCGGCGGTGGCGTTCAGGAACTGCCGGCACTGCCCCTCGGTGCTGAGCACCGCCAGGTCCGTGTGGTGCGTGCGACAGAACCGCCGGGCCTCGTGCCAGGAGAGCGCCCTGCGCACCAGCTGGTACGGCGATGCGACCGCGCGCCCCGCTGTAAGCCGGTGGCATGCCACTGCATTAGGAGTCAGCAGGAGCACACAGTTGGGGCTTCCAAATAAATTTCTGTCCGCGTTCATTTAGCATGTGTAGTGTAGCCGGACCTAAACTCTAAGTTGTATACAGGATGTCCTGGGTGCCTACTGTAGGCTACTGTGTAACTGTTTTGGTTTGTATTGCCTTTCAGGAATGTGTCTGCCGATTTCATCACTGGGTAACCATTGCCTATTGTTAGCCTCATGATGCCATCCTGATCTCGCAAGATCCAGTTTGACTTCAGTCTGGACAGGATTCAAATTATTGCGTTTTGGTTTTGACCAAATCATTTTAATCAGCGTCATGGCAGCTATAGGGGCGTAGATCAGGGGTAACGTTAACTGACAGTGATCACAATCCCAATCAGCAAGTATTTCTTCCCTGCCATTTTCTAAACCGTTTCAATGTATGGCTTCCCAGATGATTACTGTCTAACAAATCACCTTGCACGTTGTTTGTAGCAGAGTGTTAAATATCTGCACTCGGTTACCAGACACGGTGAGCAGAAAAAAAAACTGTCCAGGTGTAATCAAGCTTGCCACCAGAAGGGGGTGTCTTTAAAATGCAGTGTGCTGTACACACGCTGTTGATGTAATGTGAGACTTTATCGAGGTCACAAAAGACATGTCAAAGCTTGAAATTTAGCCTTCAGTTTGCTCTTCATGACAAAATATCACATTGCACAGCATTTGCCAGTAACACATTTCTGTAAATTATAGAACATTTACAAACTAACTTGTATGAGCTACAGTATGTTTATAGAAAATAGAAACTTTTTAGTTTTTTTACCCAAAGCAGCGAATCGCCACAGGATTGTGTCAAACATGGAATCCCAATGTTCAGAGCTTCTCAAGAAAGGAGCACAAGCATTAATTCATTGTTTTAGTCCTTCAAACAGATACTCTGAAGTGTCATGCATCCTAAGTCTATGTCAGCAGGCACAATATAGCTCCTGAGAGTTGGACAAGTTTCCTTAATGTGTCTAGTGACCGCTCAAGGAACACCTACAGTAGAGATGTGGACCTGTTGGTGGTATTTCCTCATTGTCCTCTTTCTGGTCTGCATTCAACCGTCATTCCCCTTTTTATGTGGCTGTTCTGATGATCTGATCTAGGAGGCTGGAAAATTGGGAGTGGCCAACTGATAAAGTTCAGTGAACACACACATATATACTCTAAATATGTGTGTGTGTGTGTGTGTGTGTGTGTGTGTGTGTGTGTGTGCGTATATATATATATAGCTATCTATATATATCCATCCATTCATCCATCTTCTCCCGCTTATCCGGAGTCGGGTCGCGGGGGCAGCAGCATATATATATATATATATATATATATATATATATATAGTGGAAAATAATATATATATATAGTGGAAAATAATATTTTTACAAACAACTTAATTATTTTATTTCTGCACCCCATGTCACATACAGGCCATTTAGCAACATTTGTTTTCCATCCAATTGTCTTATATACAAGTTTGCTTTTGTAGTAAGGGCATGCATACATTGCAAGGTGCTTTGTCCAAAAGGACAGAACTACTGTAAGTTAAAATGCGGAGGAAAGTGAAGTGTTCCTTTTATATGACACTCTAAAAATAGCAGTTGCCCTACCCTCTAGAATTTCCACCTCCTTCTAGAATATTTTATTCAAAGTGGCCATGGTCAAGGTTCATAGGCTAGTTTGTTTAGCAACAGTGATTTGAAGAGTAATTATATTTGCTTGTCTTGGCTATTATATAGGACATTTCATTGAGGCTAAAAAAGTTATAATTTCACTTTTGTGTAGTGACAGGGGAACATGCGGTGAAAATGTAGCGTTATTTTGTTAACCAAACAAATGCAGATACTCAGTGGTCTTGTGTTTTTATGCAAGCTGAAAATACCACCAAGTTGACCCGACATCCTCCTTTAATTCGAAGGCTTAAAGGCAAAGGACGGTCTCGCACAAAGCTCACTTGCAGTACATTGGAGGCATGTAGGCCTGCGTACATAAATGAGTGCTTTGTCCAATTGCTTGCTTTGCAAATATGATCTGCGAGATTGTACAACCACTGTGGAATGTTCTATAATGAGATAAAAAAGCCAGTTGCCCAACCGGATTGTTTTATTTGAGATAACGTCTTGGCCAAAGTGCATGCTGTGGTTTGTTCTGCAACAGTGGTTAGGAGTAATTTCCACGGTTGGGCAGGTTACTTTTTAAATGTAATCCATTACAGTTACTAGTTGCCAGACTAAAATTATAATCAATAATGTCATTTTTGGATTCAATTTAGTAACATAATCTGATTACTTTTGATTATTTTTTAGATGACTTCACTCCTAAACATTGTTCTTTGAAATGCCATCCAAAGCAATTTACTTTGTTGGCATGTCATTCTATTGTGGGTGACTATCTATGTCGCTATGGGGATCAGATTAAAGTAATACATTATTTCAGTTATTGACGTTAATAAAATTTTGAAAAAAGATTGTTTTATACATTTTTCTTTTGTAAATTGTAAATTTGTAGTCCTAGAAGTAATCATCTAATTTAAAAATAAAATACATGTAATCCAATTCCACTGGTAACTGTAATGGATTACAGATTTTTAAATAAATTACATGTAACTCAGCCCCCAAATTTTTTTCGAAGTCACACAGCCCAATTACATGTAATCAGTTACTTCTCATCCCTGGTGATTTCATATTCATCAGTCCAACAGTCAGCAAGACAATTAATTCCTTCATCTGCACAGCCTACAACCGTCAATATTGGCACAGTAGTTCTTGTAAAATGTTATGTGTAATTGACTTAACAGCGGTTAGTCATCTCTCTATTACTGTCATTGCACTCTGTGTGTGTGTGTGTGTGTGTGCGTGCGTGCGTGCGTTCCAATCAAGTGGAAACATCTTGTTGTGGTTTCTTTATACCAGATTTTGGTAAATGTTATGTTTGTTATAATGTTATTTATTAGTTAGTGTGTTCCATTTGTTCCCTACCCCCAGGTTGAAGATGCAAAAACAAAGTGCAATCATTCGAATAGAGCTCTCAATTCATAAAAACATTTAATGGTCATTTGAGTAGCCCAAGGTAGACCTGTTTCTTCACTTATTTCATCTTCCCAGCCTGGCTGCTTTTACAGTATTGTATCCAATAGGAGGGAATTCGAATGCTTAGTAGTTCCACATTCAATAATAAGGTGAATACAATTGCAAATACACATGCAATATAAAGCAAACGCACATCGGCCGTCTTGCAATCGTGTGACTGTCATATTATGATGGCTGTGGTCAAGAGCATGGAAGAAGCAAGCATGCATGCATGCTTGCAGGCAATAAAGGTTATGGGAAATGCTGCGCAACCAAAATGTGGTGAGGAACCGTCTTGTTTGGGGGCCGCTGTGTCATGATGCTGTGTCTTGATACTGACGTCTACCTGGCCCAGATACGAAGGCGGTGGTCTGCTGCCACAGACACCAAGTTAGCCCCACTCGACGCCAGATGAAGAACTCTGCGCGAATGACCTGCAAAAGCAACAGCAACAGTCAGCGCTGACTTTCATTGTCCTTGTTTTATTATAAGGCATCATATCAAGACGCTTGCCTATCTGCCTGAAGGTGTTATATATTCTCTCTCTGTTCCAAAGATGTGACAGCTCACATCACATTTAGGGATTGTCTTGTGCTATCTGAACCATGTAGTCTGTCACAGTTTCATGTTCACATGACGCCCAATGAGTCACGATGGAAATGGTCTTAACTTTAAGGACAAAGGGTCCACGACCACACACACACACACACAACATACTGACAAGGCAAGGTCATGCTGCAACAGCAATATACTGTATATCAATACATACAAAACTAAACTTGAATAGTCATAGGAGCAGGTTTTTGTTTGTTTCCATGTGAAACATTGTCTGTAGAGCCCTTTGAGACTGCAATGTGATTAATGGATACTAAACAAACTTGACTAGTCACTAGTTAGGGTCCTGACATGTTCTGCTGTCCGCCTCCATGTTTTCTCCCCGTGTTCCAGTCCGTGTTTCCCCCGTGTTCCAGTCCGTGTTTCCCCCGTGTTCCAGTCCGTGTTTCCCATGTGTTCCAGTCCGTGTTTCCCGTGTTCCAGTCCGTGTTTCCCATGTGTTCCACTCCGTGTTTCCCATGTGTTCCAGTCCGTGTTTCCCCCGTGTTCCAGTCCGTGTTTCCCCCGTGTTCCAGTCTGTGTTTCCCCATGTGTTCCAGTCCGTTTTTCCCGTGTTCCAGTCCGTGTTTCCCCTGTGTTTCTGGTCTCACCCATGCTGATTGTTATTGATTTCACCTGCCACTCATTGTCTTGTGATCCTGTATGTAAGACCCAGTGTGTTCTGTAGTGTCGAATTATTGTGTTGTCTGCACCTGCCTTGTGTTTGGAAAATACAAACCCTGAACCCAGAAAGCCTGAGTGTCGTGCATTTGGGTCCACCCTGCCTGAGAGCCTGACAGGTCCTGCACTGGAGCTGTTGTGTTGTTGTGCCTGCTATTGTTGTGTGTGGGCTAACCTGCCAGCTGGTAGCTCTGTGTGACGGACACGGAATCCCAGTCCCAGCAGATGATGCGGTGATGGGGGAGGCCGTGCCCCGTGATCAGCACCCTCTTCTGCTCACACCACAGCAGAGCACAGATCTGCACTTCAGGAACACACAAATGTGCTGCATAAATGTGTGTGGGTGTACAGTATTTATATACTGTACGTGTGTTTATAAATATGTGCATACTGTATACAAATATAACATGTATTTTCCTTTATTTTCCTCAACTGCAGAAGCTAGCAGGCCTTTATTTGAGGCAGGCTTTTATTAGGGCAAAGCCTTTGCTTTGCTGGGAAAGAGAACTGGGTGCAGAGCCAAATGGATGAATGTTGGGCATCTCCTGCTCGGTGGAGGAGTGTTGTAACGAGGTGATGCTGACATGGTCCCGGACTATGTATGGATGGCGGTGGC
>JAODTR010006684.1:0-31567 GCA_025399935.1 Amblyopsis rosae | reverse complement strand
ATGTGATTGTTGATTAGATAATTGCATTAATGAGAAATTGAACAGGTGTTCCTAATAATCCTTTAGGTGAGTGTACAGTCATTTATATAAAACCGGTACTATGAGCAGAGGCATTTCGTCACATCTGTATTGCAAACCATAACCCAAGCCTTCCCTGCTCTGTGTGTGTGTGTGTGTGTGTGTGTCCTCTAGTGTGAATCTGGACAAGCAGACAGCCAAAGGCAGCACAGCGCTGCACTACTGCTGTCTGACCGACAACAGCGAGTGTCTCAAGCTGCTGCTCCGAGGGAAAGCCTCCATAGAGATAGGTATGGAAAACATACACAATCAGCAATCGGTCTCCTTGGCTACATTCACTCAGAATAGCACTTGGATCACATAAATCAAGCTGTGTTGGCTAATCAGAGCTCTTCTCCAATGTATGCTGCACATTTACAGCAAACAAAATGCTCTAAAGAACCAGTCATTTCCCACTGCCTTCAAAGGTGCAACAAAACAGTTGCAGAAGAGTCAGGTTGATGACAATTACATATGTATACAATGTTGTTTTTACCCTACCTGTATTCAGACAATTCATGGTCAAGTGGAGGTTAGGTTTGTACATTAAACTGCTTATTTGTTTAGTATTAGAATACACTGGAACACGGTTAGGAAAACAGTAAGGTGATCTGGACATTACCAGACTGTCTTGTTTCAGATATGTTTGCTGATAAGACACACAGAACTCAAAACACCTGAGTACAGAGGCTTCTATTTCTCTCTCTCAGCTATTTTCGTATAAACACACACACACACACAACCTGGTCTCCACAGTAGAAGGCACACCATTTCAGAGTGAACGGCCATTATTCTTGCTAGAAATCTATTTATCTTTACTTTTCCAACTGGTTGATAATTTCCCCTTGCGCACACAAGCACACGCACAAAAAAACACACACACACACACCGGCACGTTGCCCTCCCACTGGACCCAGATCTTAGGCTCCGTTCCCAGGGGAAGTGTCTTTGCCAGCGGACCCTGACGTCTGTTTCTCACAACATCCTAATCTCTCTGCCCCAGTTCAACGTAGAGGGAGGGAGAGAGAGAGAGAGAGAGAGAGAGAGAGAGAGAGAGGAACCCAAACAAAAGATGGCTCAGTGTTAGGCAAATAACACAATCATACTATTTACTAGAAATGTGTCCTTTTTCCGAATTGAGAATAGGTAAATATTTTGTAACACATTTTATTTTCATTTTTTGTGTTCTGTTGTGGGTCTCGTCTTTTGAAACCCTCAGTGGAGATAACCTACCTTAAATGTAGACTCCTCCAATGTGTCATACCCTCCGCAGCTCGCCAGCCTACTTGCTATGTTTTGAAACGTGTGTGCGCACAAAAGTGCACTTGGCTCTAGGTGTGGGGTAGAGAAGATATGAGGCAATGAAGGCTGTATGAGGAGTATATTGGTATAATCAAGGTCTTTGCAACACTAACTTTGTACCTTATGTGGAACTTTTTATATAAACAAACATGAGACCGGTTCTGTCAACCAGAGAAACATGGGTTTGCTTCACGCGGCCATGCTAACGCTGAGATCTCTCTGTTGTAGCTAATGAATCAGGGGAGACACCGCTGGATATCGCCAAGAGACTAAAACACATCCAGTGTGAAGATCTTGTGAGTTTCCCCGACTGTTTACTCACAGTATATCTAGATAACATATTTGCCTGCGTAGTCATCGCATCATAAAGATGTCCAAATATCGTTAGTCATACTTGTGGGCGTGTACTGTTTGTCGGTGTGTAGCTGAACAAGGCGCTAGCGGGAAAATTCAACGCCCACGTCCACGTGGAGTATGAATGGTGCCTGCAGCACGAAGACCTGGACGAGAGCGACGAGGACCTCGATGAGAAGGTGCGGATAAGCCCCCTGATTAAATGCAGCCTGTACATGTACCTTACATACGCAGCAGCTGTTTCTTTTCCACACCAAAGGCACATGCACCTTAAGCCTCCACAAGGCTCTCCACCAATACAACACACAGAACAGTGCCCATGAGGTATGTGCACAACCTAGCAGATGTGTTACTCTGTATACTCTTGTCTGTATACTGTGATGGGTATATTCACTAACTTGGCGGTTCCCATACATTTTATGCCTAGTCCACACGTACACTGCTATGTTTAAATGCATACCTTTTTCTACGCGGTTTGGCCTGTCGCCTACACGTGATCTATACGATCACTAAAAACTGAGTTTTAGACAAACTCATTCCAAGGTGAAGATAATTCAACTCTGTATTCAGTGTTCAGGTGTAGACAGGTAAAACAGTTTTTGGCTTGTAACATCAGAGTGTTCGCTGTTTAAACTCTGTTTACATCAGAGATAATATAACAGTTAACACTGCACTGCATCACCCTGAACACACCATCCCCACCGTAAAACATGGTGGTGGCAGCATCATGCTGTGGGGATGCTTTTCTTCAGCAGGCACAGGAAAGCTGGTCAGAGTTTATGGGAAGATGGACGGAGCCAAATACAGGGCAATCTTAGAAGAAAACTTGTTGTCTGCAAAAGATCTTCCAGCAGGATAACATACAACCAGAGCTACAATGGAATGGTTTAGATCAAAGCATATTCATGTCTGAGAATGGCCCAGTCAAAGTCCAGACATAAATCCAATTGAGAATCTTTGGCTTGACTTGAAAATTTCTGTTCAGATGCTCTCCATTCAATCTGACTGAGCTTTAACAGCCGGAATATTTTTTTATATAGTAGTCATTGTATATAAGCTAGTAGCAGAACACACCACTCAAAGTAGTTTTAATGACTTTAATAACAATAATGTTTTATAGTTTATTTGATTTGATTTCATTAAATAATCTTCTCTCCCCGTCCTCCCAACTATGTGAACCACTGCATTAACCCCTTCTTCTTCTCCCCTCTGGGGCTTTCAGCCCAGCCCTCATCGAAGAGACGAGCGTCCGGTGAGCTGTTACACGCCAGCCAATAACTCCCACCACCATAACCAGCACCACCACCACCACCACCACCACCACCACCTCCAGCAGCCCAACCCAGGCTCCATGGCTAAGGACAAGCAGCGGCCCTACTTGTCCAACCTGGTGAACAACGAGACCTACGGCACCGTCCTCAACGCCACCCCGCCGCCCCCAGGCCAGCTGGGTGCCCCTACCTCCTCCTCACCCACCTCCTGCACCTCCCCTGCGCCCCCCCTGCCCCCGAGGAATTTAGGTAGGTGGTGGTGGTGGTGTTTTTCTCTGTGAAAAGCTGGTATTTTCTAGTGCCAGTGCCAAAATGAAGTGGATCTATTTAAAACGTGGTCAGTCGTTCTTGCAACTTGTGTAACGGTGGCCAGCAGGTAGCTGTGCGGTGTTAATCCTCACTCTCCGACACCTCATAGGACGCTCTGGCGACGCAGGCCAAGGCCCATGGGTTTTTGGCCTGCCTTGTAGGAGCGTGGGAGATCGGGGTTCGATTCCCCGAGGGGGATGGACGTTCTCCGTCACACTTGCAACGGCTCAAATCAAAAGTGTCGCTCCGAAAGTTTGTTGATATGAGCGGTGTTCGCCACTTTGTTTATATTACTGTTTACGGAGCCAGGGCTGTGTAGAAGTATCATATTAGGTTTTCAACATGCACAGAGAGCGTTAAGATACCGAAATGTGAGGAGCTATTTGTTGAATTTGACCACAAAAAAAGTGTATTAGCTTAGCATTTAGCTTGCTGACTTTACTTATAAATATAGTTGGCTTTAATTATTTATAATTTTATCACTGTGACTATTTACATTTACAGCATTTGGCAGAAGCTTTTATCCAAAGTGACATGTAGAACAGCGGTCAACTATAGTTGGACAGGTCATACACAAGCAAATAAGCAAACAATATTCTATTACAGATAATTATTATAACAATAACAGAATCTTGTCATCATGACTACTACCATGTCAATATCAGTGGTTCTTTTTAGGCTTCTGTACTCTTTCAGTGATGTCTAAGCCAAGTAGCCTTTTACAGGACATGAATAGAATAAACACTTTTTAAAACGGAAGTGAAATGTTGGCTGAAAAAATAAATGGAGTGATACCTTATTTAAGGAGTAATACTTGTAAAGTGACCTCAAATAGAAAGTTACCAAAGTTTTAGACCATATTTTGTAGACAGCCATTGTGTTCTTATCAAGAAGAGTGCATTTTGAGGTCAATAGCGTTAGTACTTAGCATTTGGCCTTAATAACATTAGACTACCGTAAGTATCTCATTTAGCACTGTGACCTTTTAAACACCACAAAGGTCTCATAGTATGAGTACTATTTCTAGCATATTCTTAACCTCCTATATTAGTGTCTCAGATAAGAATCTACTTCACTGTAAACAAGAGGGCTTTCAAATTAGCTTGAAACCAATAAACCAGCTGGTTATAAGTATGACACATTTGTAAAATGGTGCTGAATAAAAAATGGCAGGTGTTCCTTATGTTAACGAATGTCTCTTTGGTGTTGAAGCTCTTGCTTCTCTAGCAACTGCCTCATCCGCTAGACATTCTGCCATAACATTAGTGGTCTACTGGAGGCCTGCCAGCCCTCCTTCCCCACCTCAGCCCCGGCTACAAATTCTACACATTCCCTCCTCATATGGAACTGCCTCTACCAATCACACTCAAACGGCAATGGCCTGACTTCAAAAGTGGACGCTCGCCCTGCTAAAATGGAATGTATTTCTCTCTCTCTCTCTCTCTCCCCCCCCACCCCCCCCTTCCTTTCCCCCCCGGCGGGTTGTTTAATCCGTTATTCTGTCTCTCCCTTGTTTTCTCCCCCTTTCTCCCCCTCGCCTCCACAATGGCGTCGCTGTAGTAGCCCATACACCCAGCCTGGGAGGGATAGGCCCCTCATCGGTGTCCCCGAGCTGGAAGTCTACTACTGTGGACCTGGCAGGTCGGCAGAGGTCATCCTCCGACCCCCCCAACATGCACCCTCCTGTGCCCCTGCTGAGACTCATTTCTACGGCAGGTGCGGCACCCCACCTGCCTCTCCCCATCTTCAATAATGGGAATACGAGCAGTCCATAGACTTTACATTATGTATTATATGCACTCTACAGCACCTGTACAATCTGTGAGCTTTAGGTTTAAATTAGAACAGAGCTATAATTATTAACATTTTAACACTGCCATGCCATGAAACTTTAGCATACAACAGTATGAAGCTGTATAGAAACTACATATTATAGAAAATGCATATATTTAATAGAAATAAAACGGTCTAAATAGTACAAACCACAGAAACTGATTCAGTGGTCTCCTGTATATTGCACTACTAATGACTGAACATGTTGCGTCCCAGGCCTGGGCCCTCCTCCTGTGGCTATGGGCCTGCAGTCCAAGTCTGGCCAGGGCCCACCTGGGTCTAGAGCGGCTCCACCCAAGTCTCCCGCAGGGTACGGACACACTAACATTCCCACATACAGCAAGACGGCCATGATGGACCACATGCATCATAAATACTGTGTATATATATGTATGTATGTATAACTGTTTTGGTCTCCCCGGTAATGTGCTGTAAGCACCAGACAGCTGATCTACAAGAGAAAATAAATAAATGTGCGTGTTTCCGCAGGGCTGTTTGTTTTAGCTTTAGTGCAAGTACTGTATGTCCCCTACAGCATACAGTAAGTGGATATATTATTTAGCAGGTTCATTAGCTTCATGGGTGACCTTCCCTTTAAAGCAGCCAGAATAGCTCTCTGAGGGCTGACTGTATCTCCAACAGTGGTGGATTATGAGGGGATATTTGGTTGTAAATACACCGCTGACCTGAGTGGAGACCCCAGCAAACAAATAACTTGCATCTATGTGTTTCTCCCCCCTCCCAGAAATGACAAAAGCTTCAACAAAGTGCCTGTTAATCGAACTGGATCCATTGAAAGGCCAGGTGGGTACCGTAAAATGTATAGTGGAGACAAAATGGAAGCTTTCACTAGTTTGTTGTGGACCACAGCACTGTGCAGAGATGAGACGTTTCCATGGCAGTTCTGTCGCTATCTGCCAAGTGCAGTTTTCTTTCGAGGGCCTGTGGAATGTTCTTTTTTTTTCTTTTTTTTTTTTTCTTGTCATTCTGATGTCATATCCTATTCCTTTTCCAGCTAAGGAAGTGCCAGGATGCCCTCGGAACTCCATAGGTCAGGCTCTGCCTCCGGCCCCCATGCCTAGGAAAGCATACCCTGTGAGTGTCGCATTGTTTCTGGTAATCATTCCTGTGGCTGTGGTCATGTTGTCCACTGTTATTCCTCAAGGGGTGGAATAACAGGATTAATGCATTCGGTCCAAGTCATGGATTCCCATGTCGTTAATGGGATCCCCTTTTGATGTCGCTACACTGCGTGTCATTGGGATGGTGTTGGTGTAACCAAGGGTTTCTTGTATAGAAAGGACTTCCTGAGCTGTTGACACGGAACACGGCCATCGAACGCATAGCAGGGAGATCAAAGCGTAGGCAAGATGTCGTACTTGGCAATAGAATCCCTTTCCTTCCTCATCTGGGTACACAAGGGTCAGACAACGGCCAAAAACAAGCATCTTATTAGCAAGTCAAGATAGCAGATGATGGTTATGGTGTTTAGACGGCCACTTGGGAAACATTGGGAGGCTAATGGCAGTAAAGTGAAGATGTGTGATTACAGCATCTTGATATCACAGTAGCCTCTTTCTTTCCACAAGATACTGTTTCATACACCACACATAATAGTCGCGTGTGTGTGTGTGTGTGTGTGTGTGTGTGTGTGCGCGTGCGCGTGTGTGCGTGCACGCGTGCGTCAGAAACAGAAGCCGAAGCGAGTCAAAGCCATCTATAACTGTGCGGCAGACAATCCAGACGAGCTGACCTTCTCCGAGGGGGAGGTTATTGTCGTGGACGGAGAGGAGGACCAGGAGTGGTGGGTCAGTATCTGTCACTCAAAGTCGTTGTGTGTGTGTGTGAGCGAGCGAGCGAGTGTGTGTCCTTTTGGGACAGGCTTGAATACTAAGCTCTCCTATTCAGTTCAGCTCAGGTCCAAATCCAGCTTCTCTCACTCACTCACTCGCACACACACACACACACACACACACACACACACACACACAGTCATGAGCTCATTCTGTCCCATGTCTCCCCCCAAACGGACACAGTTTTTGTTTCTGCCTGCTGTTGCTTCTTCGGTGGAGCCCTTTGTCTGAAAACAGTCGTATTTTATCTTGTATTCTTGCGAGCCACCTCTGCTGATAGGACCGTATTTATTCACCCTCCCTATGTATTATTGGCCAGGCTCTCCTTCCATTTGAATCCAAAAATGGTATAACACTAGTGAAGAGGTTTTTGGTGGGGTTTGACAATATGACACATAACACAAGGCTACTTGCAGAGAAGAGTTCTTGATTAATTTTTAAAAGGTATGTTTATATAGTGGGTTAATAGGGCAGTTTGGTAAAATAATCACTTCGGTATTCAATTGCCTGTCTGTCATCCTATTGTATTGCATTACCTGTAACCTTATCGTACTAATTTCTAGCTTTTTGTGCAGAAATATCACAGCCTTTTATTTTCAGGTATAGAAGTCTTTTTACATGACATAAGTGGAGATATTAAGGGCAGTTTTCATTACTGGTCACACAAGGTAATATTTTAAGTATAACCTTTCACTAAAAGGTTTTGTGTGATTTAGCCCTGTATAGTGCAGTTATGTGGTCTGTTGGATTGTATTTGGTAGCATTTTAGTGCCGTGTCTGTCATAGTGTAGCTATTCTCTTACCTTGGTTGAAGTATTTTGTCTTGAACTTGAGCTAAAATCCATCCAGGTATGTGTTTGGGAGTGACGTGCTGATGTATTTGTCTGTTTCTCAGCTGGGCCACATCGAAGGGGATCCTAAGAGAAGAGGAGCGTTCCCTGTTACCTTCGTACACTTCATTAGCGAATGAAAGGTCCCATGGTGTCATCTTCCTGCGATTGTCCGAGTATGAGGCACTGCCAGCAAGCATCTTCACAGCTTGGCATCTTGTCGTAGAGCTGTGCTAACGACGTGTCACCGCCCTGTCAACCCTGGCAACATCACATCACCCTGGCAACGTTCTGCCTGTTCTGACTAGGACCATTATGATTTTATAAGTGATTGTAACGAAAGACTTCTCGCAATAAATGCACTTTCCACATCATCACCCTACCACATATTGGACGAAATTAAGGTTTCTGTTACAGTATTTAAGGCAGACATATTTCTTATCGAAAAGTTCTCAAAACGGCAATATATTTTAACACAAATTGCGAATGTGAATATTGTCAACATGCGTACATTCCACCACATTTCTAGCTAAACGCAGCTTTTTTTGATACAAGTATCTGATCCTAGGTGACCAATTTGAGGTTTATAGACCGTCCCTCTGGTGTGGAGACAGACATTTTAATGGTGCTAACCCAGGAATATGCTAGAAGCTTTTTCAGAGGGAGCGCTTCCCTGTTCCCTATTTTCACAGATATCGGGGATGGGGGTGCAGCGGGCTGCTGTCTTTTATAAATAGCTTTATACTCATCACATCTGGGAGAACCCTCTCTCGCTTCTGCATTTGCTTGTGTGTCAGTGCATGATGACTGCATATTAACTGTGACGTGACATGTTCTTATACACATTAATGCCTATGTGGTTTTAGTGCTGGAGATCATATTCAATAGCAACATGCTAAATATGTCCTTTGCTCAGTGTCCTAAATATGTACTTTGCTCAGGGCTGGAAGAAGCCGTGTCTTTCACCTGACATGTCGTTTTTTATATTTTCTTGGGCTGTCTCTATATCCTGCCTGTCATATGCCTTATTGCAGTAGGATGTGTGTGTGTCACTGCTGCTATGACTATAGCATTATCCACATTTTAAGATATTTTCCAACAGTCCAGTGACTTTTGGGTTTCTCCTTTGCCTTTAAAACACGTGCTCACAGAGCAGTGCTCTTTTTCTGTGTGGGCACCTATCGGTCTTAATTTTCTTTTAGGCGCATTAAAAAATACATAAAGAGCAACAAAATAGTTGTGTAGATTGGCTTCATGTACAGTATACCTACTAGGAAGCTGCATTGAGTTCATGTTATGAAAATAAAATTATTCATCATATAGGACATTTTATTAGATTTTGATTGCAGAGCAACCTTGTGTACATATTTGTTTATATTTAACCTGAATCGAGCCTTTCATGGTTTTGTGAATGAGAGTTGTCGCTCACTGGAAATGGGAAGGTTTAATGCTTGTAAATAGGTTTAATTTTGTTATTTTGTTTGTTGATATTTAAATGTAAAAAGAGGCAACCTCTGATAAGTCTTTTAAAAATATTGTGATGTGCTGTCGCCAGATATGATCTCAGCTGGATCTGTTTGACTGGGACCATGCCCTCTGACTGGAACAGGAACACTGCATTGATTCCTTACTATAATGTTCAAACGAAGGGGGAAACTGAAACTGGTATAATAAAATAAACAATCCTGTTTGTCAGACTATTTTTAATTAACCCAACTACTGTAAGCCTTGCGGTTAAACCAGAGATCTTCAACAGGGCATCCGGGATTCCTAGGGTCTCCTCAGAGGTACTGCAGGAGGTCCTCCAAATAATTTGATCCCAAACCTATTTTCTAATAAGAATTTAAATGTCAAAACATACATTAACATAAATACAACTTGTGCTATAAATGTCTATCTTACTGACTTTGTTAGTGGCCAACTTTTATACATGGCACTATAGGCCGGGCTACACATTGTTGGCTCGCAACTTAATGTTATACCATATGTAATAAGGGGTCCGTGTGCCGTGTTGCTATCAGCCAAGGGGTCCTTGGGCGAAAAACGTTGAAGACCTCAAAGTAATGATGTAGTTAGACAAATGGCTCAAGCGCTCCATCTGCTGGTTTAAAGCTTGCACCTGTGTATCATTATTGAAAGAACAGTACATGTATGTATATACTATTATTCTAGTAGTACAAAATGTATTTGCTGCTGTACTTTTTACATGTTCTTCCCAGCTTAACATAGTTGAGATTCATTACAATTTCTGAAAGGGTGAAATGATAACGTCAGAGCTGCCATTAAAATTTTATATTATATAGATAGATATAGATGAATGAGAGATGTAAAGGCATTTTAAGCAAATTTACAGTTTGCAGCCAGTCAGCAATATGTACCAGACTAAAAAACACTTTTCCCACAACACATTTTATATACAATGAGTATACAGTACCTGCAGTATATTATTGTTCTATGTATTCCGTTTCACTCTGACATAAAATATATCAGTACCATACATAGTCAGCACACACCACTGTAATAAAACTAAAATAAAAAAATTAATTTAAAGTCCAAACAATCACAATGCATTTGCTAACCTGATACAATTAGACAAAACAATAGTACCTTATTGTCAAAATATTGTCCTCCATATTGCACAAAAAAATATTTTTTTTTCCCTCAGTTGAAAAAAAATACCAATTAAAATTAAAATACAATTTTTGTATTGTTATTCTGTGATACCATGAACAAGCTTGTTTTTTTAAATGTTAGATGTGTTTACATTACAGATTTGACACAATCCTTTTAAAATAAATACTAACCCCTTTCCTTCCATTGCAACCTTTAAGTGTCCGTCCTTTAGCATGTTTAATGAAAACATGCTAACAAAAACAGTCCAAGGAAAGGAAGTGACATTTTGTTAAATAGAAGATGTCATGGTGATGTCAATATGAGTGCAGGAGTGCAAGGAAAAAAATTATTTCAAGTAAATGTTTGCTTTTAAAAACACAACACTGCTGGTATATCTCAAAACTATCATTATTATTATGTAATACTTAGCATTGTTTTAATATATTTCTTTAAAGATGAAAGGCGCATTACAATAGGGGGGCAATGTTTTCACCAAACAAAGGCCAATTTAAATAAAGCAATCTTGGATTATTCAAGTTTAACATCAACCAATCATATCACATTCAGTTACCACTGTGAAGTTGGCACCCATATGAATGTGAATACAAGTATTTAGATTTTGCAAACACAAATGGTGCACAAACAAATCAACATACTTTAATTCAGATTCTTATCATGGAGGTCTTTCAGTTGTATGAATCAAGCAACGAGAAATAATGATTATAAATGTCACAATTGCTTACTGCAAGTCCTACATTAAGTTTATCCCCCGTCACTCTTGTCAGTTATGATGTTACAAACCTCCTCTGGCCAGAACTCAACTACTGCATGCATGTATCTGGCCTCTTGTCAGGTCTTGATTGATGTCAGGACGCAGTCAAACGAAGCTGAGAGCACCTTGCAGATGGACTGGGCCTGTTCCTGTTGAGATAGTCAGTGAAAATTAAACATGGCTTAGTTTCCAGGCAAGTTTTCCCTCCAGAGGCCTACATGTGAGATAATATTTAAAAGACACTTCTATTTTTTCACGTAAAGTACTCGTAGTGTAAATACAGTATATGTAGTGTAAATACAGTATATGTAGTGTAAACTCACTGCACTGTTGCACTGGTAAATCCAGATGCTGCACTCTTCCTGGTTGGTGTCAGTGGTTTTGAGAGCAAGCAGGTTTTTCCCTGCTCCAAGGCCGTCATCGTAACACAGCATGCGAACAATCAGGTAAAGAGGGTGGCGATGCAGAACATCCTGAACACAACACAACACAACTTGATGATCCCTTTCACCTGTCAACACAGCAACACAGCATAGTAGGCTAGAACAGGACAACAGACAGTCGAAGGGGTTTCTGTCAGACTCAAAAATGCTCAACTGTTATCGAAGGACAGGTGAAAACGGGTGTATGTGCATCGTCCATGTATGTCACTATACACTTGAATGTAAAGAGGAATTGACATTAGTCTCCCTAATGGAGATATTTAGCACTAGTGCAAACGGCATACTGTAACAGTTGAAAGTCAACGTAAGTCACCGCTATTGAGAAATAACAAAGTAAAGAGAATTTCAATTAACCTAAAAAGTGTGTGAGGTTGCCAATCAAAACTTGCTCCATTAAGAGGATAAAGTTAATTGTGCCATTGATCACATGACCCAGTTGACCCATTTCAAGAACATCACATGACTCAGTCAGTTTAAGCTTGTGCTACTCACACACTGGTCCAGTGATGCCAGTTTGACTCCATACTTGGACACTACCAAGACCATCTCCTCATCTCCAGGCACAAATGGCAAGTTTCCATCTTGCTGTAAAGTAGAGAAGAAGGGGACATTTTCAAACCTGTGATGCCATATATTCTTTGCCAACTTGCCGAGCACTTCACCTGGGCAGCGTCAATGTAGTTAATGAGGTCTAGAGGCTCCTGGAGAGTCTTGCTCATGGTAAACTGAAGCTTCTCAATGGCTCCCACATACTTGACCCTGAACTCCACGCATGCCTCTGACACACTGTTGCCTGCACAGCACGGCAAGAGAGACGTTAGGGAAACAGACAGCGTGGTTGAAGAGTTTGAGAGGACTAAAACAAGAACTAGAGCGCATTTCAGATCAAGTGGGACTCTGACCTGAACTCCTGGTGGAGTCTGTGTCGAGACTGGCAACAGTGCTCGATCTGGAGAGACCTCCCAAACTGGAGTCTACAGACTGCAAACGCACAGAAACACAGACTAGAAATGCAAGGGGCTGACTTGTCATCACTTTAATAGTGCCAGGATGCATGCACACGCGTGTGTGCGTGCTTGTGTGTGTGTAGAGCCATACCTTGCTCTTAGTGCTAATCTCACTGCTCTGGGAACTGCTGCTGCTGTGGCGCTTTTTTACTTTCCGGAACATCCTTCACCATGACGACGTTCAACCACTATTACCTAAAAATAGCATACAAATTTAAACAATAAAATAACAATAAAATGGTATGCTATATGTGATTACCGTATGGTAGTCAGCAATTGTCCTTGGCCACTGGCCAGCATAAAGATCTATGGTTTCCCTTATCCACCACTTGTGTACCAATTGAAATGTGTAACAAGTAATGTCCTTTATACTTTTTTTAATTTTTTTTATTAATGTATCTGGTGTAAAAAAAATGAATAATACAAAGCTATCTTACTCTGTACTTTTTATGTGCATACTTCCATGACTGTCTAATAAATCATCTGTATGTTAACTGAAACCTGTCGCTATGATAAACAACTCTTCCTAACCCAACTGTAGTTCACCACATCACCGCAACTGTACCGTAAGGAAAATGGTAGAATAGAGTATCAAAGTGATTGCCACACATAGTGGATATACCTACTTATAACATACCTCTATTGAGCGATACAATAAGGGGTGATTTATTTCTTCAGCGAGTGACTTTTTTCTTTCTGTTTATCTGTACCGAATACCGATCTGTACTTGACACTTCAGCTTCCTTTGTGCTCCACACACAACCTCCGCCCAATGCTACTTAAAGGGGTCGCAACAAGTATGTAGTATGTAGGGCATATCATGGTAGATGGCACAGTAGCAGCATACTTCGTGGCATTCACATTTATTTGTTTTTCATAAAGACTTTTCTGATTTGTTGTATTAAAATGAATTCATGACTATAAATTACCAAAATATACTAGGTATCTCGGACGGACTGTGTTACTTACTTCTTGAAATCCAGTCGGCAGTATTATTGCGTAGCACCGGTAATGTGACCGCCCTCCGTTCTTATCCATTCCGCCGCCCCCCCCCCCCCCATAACCGCACGCCCATTCATTCACAACAAACTACAGGTTTTGTACATTATGTTGCAGTAGCTAGAATATAATACGGTATACTTTTTATATACTTATGTTATGAGTTATAACATTAACAGCCATGGCTTCAAAACGTAAAATGGACGTGGCTGTTCCCGCTGAAGAGAGCGATCAACTCCTCATTCGACCATTGTAGGTTCTGTGAATGTTCCACTGCAATCTTGATTTATGAAGGAAATTAATGCGTTTGAACGTACGTGTGTCCACTTCTAAACCCAATATATGAATAATGCAATACAAGTATTATTTTTATCGCGTAGGGGTGCTGGTCAGGAGGTTGGAAGGTCATGTATCATCCTGGAATTCAAAGGGAGGAAAATAATGGCAAGTTCGCATTCGCATGCTCTTTCGGCAGATAGCTGTGCTCTGCTCGTTTATGCATTTGCTCCTTGTATATTATTATATAAGAAACCCTCAATCCAGTATTTCCAGTTGACGGGAAGTACGGGTGTTGCAATCATTTTTGTTTAACTACTGTAACTAATTTAAATGTAATGTGCAGCTGGATTGCGGCATTCATCCTGGCTTAGAGGGAATGGATGCTCTGCCATACATTGACTTGATTGACCCAGCAGAGATAGACCTGCTGCTCATCAGCCAGTAAGTTCAATGCATTTTATGTTATTGTTTCTTCTAGTTTTAGTAGAATATGCCCTTTAAATTTGCCTAGCATTTGATTTTATTTGTTTTGTTGTTATGTTATGTTAAAAAGTGTTTTGTACTAGTAATATGTTATCAATAATTTCAATTTGGGCCCATGAGCCATGAATATTCAAAGCAGCTTCTCTAGACATTAGTGTTTCATATTGACCTTGTGTGTCCCTCTGCCAGCTTCCACCTGGACCATTGTGGAGCCTTGCCCTGGTTCCTTCAGAAGACCAGCTTTAAAGGCAGGACCTTCATGACCCACGCCACTAAAGCCATCTATCGCTGGCTGCTGTCTGACTACGTGAAAGTCAGGTGGAGAAGGCTGTCGCTCATAGCTGTTATTCGCTAAATACCGTGCACAATACACAATGATGTCATACTATCAGTATAGCATGGTATTAGAAGGTATATTGGTGCTAATAATCATTTGGTCACATTATCGCCTTACAGCAACATCTCAGCAGATGACATGCTCTACACTGAAACAGATCTAGAAGAGAGCATGGATAAGATCGAGACCATCAACTTCCATGAAGTCAAAGAGGTGGCAGGGATCAAGTTCTGGTGCTACCATGCTGGTCACGTCCTGGGGGCTGCCATGTTTATGATTGAGATCGCTGGTGTCAAGGTAATAACAACACCTTTATTAAAATAATTTATTTAAAATCGTATTGTTTTCCTGACATTCTGAACATTATCTGTGTGCTGAAGGCACGTCCATTGTCTCTCTTGTTCAGTCTAATGTTTACTGCTGAGCTGTACTGAATTCTGTTTGTCCCTCTCAAGCTACTGTATACTGGAGACTTCTCCCGCCAAGAAGACAGACATCTGATGGCAGCAGAAATCCCCAGTGTCAAACCTGACATCCTTATCATTGTACGTCCAAAATGCTTAGCCTATGTGCTTATACTTGTGTAATCCACCAAGCGCGTTTTTAGCACCCAGAGCGCCCCACCACCTCATTTTCAGAGCGCTTCTCTCCAGTGGTTGTTGCTAGGCTACACAATAAAAAACGACATTGACGTCTCCAGCGCTGTTCCAAAAGTTGAACGGTTTTCTGAACTGAAAGCGTCGGGAGTGCAGCGCTAAAAGAACGCTGAGCGCCCGCGGCGTGTTTGATCCGAGGGCGCTCAGCACCAGCAGCGCTGAACTACATAGGGTTTGTATTGAAAATGGACGCTCTCAGCGCTAAAAAAGGCGTTTGGTGGACACATGCCCTTTACAGTATTACAACATTGACTTGTAACTGTATGTCAACTCGTCTTTTGTCAAGAGTCAACATACGGTACCCACATCCACGAGAAGAGGGAAGAGCGTGAAGCCAGGTTCTGCAACACCGTTCATGACATTGTGAACAGGGAAGGCCGCTGTTTGATCCCCGTGTTCGCCTTGGGCAGAGCCCAGGAGCTGCTGCTCATCCTGGGTGAGAAGGCCCGATAAGGCTGCCTGCTCTGCAGATCATTGGTTGCTATTTGCTCTAGAGAGCTCATTACCGGCCCACTGTAGGAGCTCTTTTCATCATGGGGTGATGGCACTGATGTATGCTAGGCAATCCTTATTTAGTTCATCGCATAAATGACTTTGCAGCGATGGATGTGACATGATTAAGGTAATTTATTCATCCAATCTTTATTCATTAGCCTATGTATGGTAAATCACTCTCTGATAGCATTATGTCTCCCCAGATTTCCACTCAGGCTCTGCTTTTAAACAAAGACTGCGGATTTTCCGGACACAAATTCGGGGAGCGTACCTTTAAACGAGCGCGCTGTCTGTACGCTGTAGATGAGTACTGGCAGAACCACCCCGAGCTCCATGACATCCCCATCTACTACGCCTCATCCCTGGCCAAGAAGTGCATGGCAGTGTACCAGACGTACGTCAACGCCATGAACGACAAGATCCGCAAGGCTATCAACATCAACAACCCCTTTGTCTTCAAGCACATCAGCAACCTGAAGGTAGAGGCAGAAAAGAGATACGGTAAACTCACCACAAAGGCAAGCGTTGCTACATCGTGTCTCTGCCCACCGTAGAGCATGGATCACTTCGACGACATCGGCCCCAGTGTGGTGATGGCATCCCCGGGCATGATGCAGAGCGGACTGTCCAGAGAGCTGTTCGAGAGCTGGTGCACCGACAAGAGGAACGGTGTCATCATCGCTGGATACTGTGTAGAGGGGACACTGGCCAAGGTCAGTCGTTTATACAGTGTCACCTCATTATTAGACAGACAGACAGACTTCATTTGCCAGAAGGGAAACGTGTCTTGGACACACAGTGCAAAATCTGCTGTTACAGTATAATACAAACATAAATGGTAGGGTACACACAATGTACATAACACTATGCTATCAGAAGGTACAGTATGATTGGGGATTGGTGTCCAACTTCAACAACAACCCGTTCCACCACTTTGTTGTCATTTCATGTTGTCTACTCTCTTGTTTACAATTCGTCCCCAATTTTAAATACATCCAAATATGAAGTAGCAACATTTGCAATTTTCCTTTCAGTTCAAGGAGTGTACTGCCTGTTGGAGTTGCTACATTCAATACCGGTAAAACATTTATATACTGTAGATACTGTACATTCACTGTGGGACATGTGCAAGTTTGTTTTGAAAGGTGTTGGGGAATTACCTCCCCCTGCTGGCGAAATACAAAAAGCTTATTGGACATTTAAGTTTGTAATGGTTTTGTTTATATGCGAACTATTAAATATGTGTTCTGTAGCACATCATGTCCGAGCCAGAGGAGATCACCACCATGTCCGGTCAGAAGCTGCAGCTGAAGATGTCTGTGGACTACATCTCATTCTCTGCCCACACGGACTACCAACAGACCAGCGAGTTTATCAGGGCGCTTAAACCACCGCACGTGGTAGGCTAGGCTGGGCTCAGTCGCTCACCTGTCTTCCTTTGTTCCACTTAATAGTATGCTCTTGCTGTCATTATTACTGTGTGTCGGTTGTTGTTCTCCTGCCATGATGCCCTGTGGTCAGCACGTTTCTGGGGGTTTTACTGATTCACCTCAGATCCTGGTCCACGGGGAACAGAACGAGATGGCCCGCCTGAAGGCCGCTCTGATCCGGGAGTACGAAGACAATGACGAGGTTCACATCGAGGTCCACAACCCACGGAACACAGAAGCTGTCACCTTGAACTTCAGAGGAGAGAAACTGGCCAAAGTAAATAGGCAGCTATATATCTATAGGATTTATGGTCTGAATACAACACATACAATATGGTTATTATGACTGTGAATTAGACCACACATTCTCAAAGCAGAAGTTTTTACCCCCTCATCAATACAATGTTGTCACAATGTCAAATCATACGTCTGGTCGGCGAACGCCCGGAAGTGACTGATGTCTGTGCGAACAACCTTTTTTTTTTTTGATGTGGTCCAAATCAGTGTCAATTAATGCTTCTTGGCATCGCCTGGGAGCTCATCATAATATGAATATATACTAAATAGTCTAATTCAGCATAGTAAATGAAAAATAATAAACAGAGACTTTGCTAAACCCATGTGAATAGCCTACATGTGAAACAGTTTCACCACAACGTTTGGTTGCTAGGCCACAGCCGTTTGTTGTCACCGAGTTCTCAAGCCACTGCCGGATATGACGTCACGCCAACCATATGAATTGGTGTCATAGGTCAAACTTTGACCTGCATTAGATTGAGATGGTAAACAAGCGGGTTCTGCATTGACTAAGATCAAGATTAAAGGCCAGTGTATTAATGAGTAGTAAATAGCTTCTGCTTGTGTTCTCAGGTGATGGGGTCTCTGGCTGACCAGAAATGTGTCCAGGGTCAAAGAGTCTCAGGCATTTTGGTGAAGAAGAACTTCAACTACCACATCCTCAACCCTTCGGACCTGTCTAGTGAGTCGCTTACTGACGCCTGTACAGGTCTATTACCACTGCTTATTGGCAGTGGTAACAGTATATTAGAAGATGTACAGGTCACATTTATACTGTAGCATGGCTATATCATTTAGTTAGCTATATGTGTGCGCTAGCTGCAGTTATATTAGCACTATAGGATTGTAACTTGATATAACAATGGTAACAACAATAACAACTTCTATAGCACTGCTGTGAAGCACAGGATAATGTCTGTTTCGCAGCCTACACAGAGCTCACTATGAGCACAGTGAAGCAGACCCAGGCCATCCCCTTCACCGGACCGTACTCTCTGCTGGTCTGCCATTTGAGGACCCTCACTGGTAAGACTACAGTATCGCCACCTTGTGGTGGCGGTGGTACGTACAGAACTGGCACACACACTCAACCAATTGACACAGAAAGCTATTACAGGCAAATGCTCAACTGTTATTGGAGGACATGCAAAAAGGGGCGTGGCTTGGGATAAGTCAATTAGCTTCACCAGCTAGTGAAAGCTTCACCCTGAGCGTGTCAATCTGTCCTCTGTTGCCAGGTGATGTGGAGGAGCTGGACGGAACAGAGAAGAACACCCTGAAAATCTTTAAAAGCATCACGCTGGTGCACGAGGTTGGCATGGTCATGCTGGAGGTGAGGGGGTTGCTGTGTTCTAGTGCAGACTAGCGTCCTTTGACCTTTGACACGGGCTGCATCCGAATAGTCTTTCTCGCATCGGGAAACCTTCTTAACTGAGTGAACGACCCGGAAGTATCTAGGTCGCAGCCATGATAAGAGCTGTTCAAAATCTGTTATTGCTAAGAAAAGGTGCTTCAATGTTTCCTCTCTTGCGACCTTTAGCATAGGGTACACTGTATCATCCTTTACCAAAGGAAAGGAGATAATGCCGTCCCACAATCCCTTTGGACGGATCATTCGGCCATTCACGAAAACAAACGATCATCATAATGTCAAATGTATAGCCTATCTCACATAGCAAAATACAGTTGGCAGCATTTATTGTCATACAATTGGTATTCATGTCTAAACCATACAGTCTATTCTAAAACATGTTTATTAAGCTGTTTTCTTTGGACAAGCACAGCCCAGCTGAACTCAAGCCCCTTTCCCTCCCTCTCCTGTCCAGTGGACAGCCAACCCTCTGAATGACATGTACGCTGATGCGGTCACCACAGTTGTACTAGAGGTCCAGTCCAACCCAAAGGCTCAGAAAGGTTGGTTCTTTCACCGTGCTTGAATTTATATAGGGGTGGCTTCACAGGTATGGATTAAGCCTAGTCTATTTCAATGAAGATCTTTATTGAAAAAGGGTTCTTAGTTTATGGTTAGTAACTGTGGGCAGGAGGTTGTGAAGTATTTAAATGTGACGTATGCAACTTTTGAGCAACGATTAGGAAAACATATAAAGCTGTTCAACTAGCTATCAATGTCAGAACAAACCAATCGGATGCAAGACAGTCCATATAACGACAATTAAGCACTACTAATCTTCAGTAGATAGGTTTTGTCATCTGATTGGTTAATACAATGTGGAATGCTGGTGGTACACATAACACATTTTCCCAATTCTTGCTCACATCACCATTTGTTATCTATTTCAGCTTTCATTGTTTTTAATTGTTTTTGTGTAAATCTCTGTCATTATCAGTGATGGAGAGCCAAACTGTTGTTATGGACATGGATATCTACCAAGCCAGACTAGAGGTCATGTTGCAGTAAGTCTACAGTCATTTCTGTTAGTTAAGTAAACTTGCACTCTGGATGGCGGAGCAATCAGCGACCAGTATGGGGTGGCTAAGTGTAGTGATGTTGTAGTGAGGCGTTTATTTCCAAACAGTGGTAGAGCTAGATGAAGCAATACAACCAGTTGTAGCAATGCCAACTAAATTAACCCGAGGTCTATGCAACAACTGTACACAATCCCAAATGGAGGCGCATGTTCAGACCCTATTCACAAAGTGAATATTGGGTCTGGTTTCACCAGGCTAGGTGCATAGCTGCACATGGGTGAACCCTGGACAAAACCTCTGGCTCTCCCACCTTCAGGGACATGTTTGGAGAGGACTGTGTGGATTTCAGAGACGGTAGAACCCTCGGGGTGACAGTGGATGGGAAGACCGTCCAGATTTGCCTGGAGACGAGGGTAAGATGGCTGCAGCGGACAGTAGTCCAGCTGCTGTAGTCTTCCATGCGGCGCATGCTGTGTTTCACAGCTCCCTTACCCCGCTCCAGGCGGTGTGCTATGAGGACGAATGCCCCGAGGACGACTCTCTGAAGGAGATGGTGGAGCTGGCTGTGCAGAGGCTCTATGACGCACTAAACCCCATCATCTGAAGGAACTAGTGGGCAGGGTTCTGTCTCCTGATAGGCCTACAGTGTGTGAAACAGACACGGCCCACAGCTACACACATTACCTAGGTCAGACACTGTTTTCTAAAGATACTGAGAGCCACTTGATTTGTAGACATAATATGTGCAGTATTCCAGACTGACTGAGGCACAATGGGTGTTCGTCTTGTGAAATGAGATGGTCATATCTGAATGAAAACTAGATTATGAACGTGTAAACTAAGGTAGAGGAGTGGAGGAGGAGCTACGATCTAAGTAACGTTGTACTTTTAGTCGATACTTATCATGCATGCCAGTTGATCTATTGTCAGGTCCCTGGAACCAATCCCTCCTTTTGAATTTGTTGTATTTATTTGTAGATGTTATTTTATTTGAGAAACAATTTACAAGAAGTTTTGCAGTGTTATCAGAGAGGAACTGTTAATGCATTCCTTAGTTCAGTTGTATTGTCGGACAAGGGCAAAAGCAAAGGAAATTGCATCATCACATTCACTGTCTACATTCGTAGGGGTGAATATTGATATGCATTTCATAATTACATTATTTAGCTGCTTTAGTTCTTATAAATTAATAGGTACATTTAAAATACCTCAAAAGCATTCAAATGGAAATGTAAATATTCAGTTTCCTTATATTTAAATATCAAATGCACTGATCTAATTATTTGCCAACTTTTACCTTACATTTAATGAATTTGTTCATGTACTTAAAAGTTTTTTTTGACCTGTAAACGAATCAATAGGACTGAACTATGATGAGACATCAATGCTGGTGTTGATATTGACAGAATTCCCGTTTATATACAAATTGGGATTTTATGGTTGGAAATGGCTATACATTAACCTGACATGCCAGAGGAATTGTTGTCACAAGTCCATCTGGGGAGCCTCATTGAAACTGTTTGTGAATGGCTGTAATTTCAAAACAATACTTGGCAGTTGATTGGATGAACCATCTGGTCCAGATGGGCACACCTAAACCAGCCTGTATAGCTATAAACAATACGCTGATTGGATAGTTCAGTTGGTATTGGACACATTCAAAATGATTCTGGGGCTTTCCAGACTGATTCTCACAGTGAATGTAAACTGAAGCTTGTGAGATCAGGATGGTCTCACGAGGCTAGCTGCACATATCAAATATGTTTAAAGTTGTTTAAGGTCCTACTAAAATCAATTGATCAGCTCTTTGACTAGTTTAAGCATTTTTCAAGTTGTGCAATGGGTGAAGTTACATTTTATATGTTTAAAGTAATCTAACCACGTAAAGCACTGCATTTGGTACTTTTATGTAATACTTAATTTAATGTGTTTGTTTTGTGGTAAAGTCAACCTTCTTGCAACTAGTTTTGATTTAGTGTCATTTCTATTGCTACTTCCAGTTACTGGTTTTGATGTTTTTCTATTTATGTTGACAAATAAAACTAGACAATGCCGTTATGCAAATGTATAGTTTCCTGTTAAGAGCAATGTTGAAGGATCCATCTCAGACACACAACTCTATCAGTACATAAGGGCCTTGGCCAATAATTGGTTTTCTGCACCAAAAATCACACCTCAAAGTAAAATACAAGATAGGCTAGATATCTTTAAACCTTTTAGCTTTGTACAAAAGCCCATAATCACCTCTTGTATAGTTGGATGAAATTGTGTAATTGCAAAACCTGTTCAACATGTTATATTACAATTTTGAACTCCATAAATCTTGATTTTAAGAAGCACATTTTAATCCAATAAAATAATATCTCCCTGACATGGAACTGGCTGTAAACAGTCCAACTATGGCTGTACTTGCTGTAGTCAATGCTATGCAACCAAATACACTTAGCAGTGGTGGCGTTTAGCAGCCTACTATGAAACTTAGAAAATACATCTCCAGTCAAGCTCAAGTGTGTAATTTACCATAACATTTTTGATGTGGACACAGTATGTCCTCCATGGTAGATATCTTGCTGCCACTTACGATTATTAGACATTTCTGAGGTAAAAGCTGTAAAAGTATTTTTTCTCCATATCTAAAGACAATTCATTAATTGGGCAATGATACACACTATAAATGTCAAGATGGCTAGAATGTAGATTGCACTGAATATTTTCCTGAAACTGACACTTCCAAAAAGAATTACACGCATGTATGATACTCAATTTCCTCCACGCTTGACATTGAACAGTATAGCCAATGCAATAGCTACAATAAACCCGACTGCTAGATCCGTAGTCTTCCCAAGCTTCCAGCCACTGGCATTTGCCTGTTTTAATTCAAGCCTCGCTTTAATTCGCTCTCTCATTTCTCGGTCTCTCTGAAGCTGCTCGCCATAGTGGTGCTTGATATAAGCATCAAAGTCGTATATTTTTTTGCCATCGGCAGAACCCATTACATGGTGACTGGCCCTGGTCTGCTGTTTTTTCGGGGTGGTGGTGTCTCTAGCTGAGGGTTGAGCAGCTCCCACCAGGTCCGACTGGGTTAAAAGTCCTTGGTCATATTTCTTCTTCAGCCCCTTATTGCCCAGTACGTTGTAAGCCTCGCTGATGTCGGAGAAGCGAATAGTGGCCTCTTCACTACCTGCGTTCTTGTCTGGGTGATAGATGAAAGACTGCTTGTAGTATGCAGTTTTTATTTGGGCACGAGTGGCGTTTGGTGCCACTTGCAGTATATCATAATACCCTGTCTTGCTTTTAAACAGGGACTCGAACCGGCCTTCGTTAACATTGTAGGCTCTAATAGGCACATATTGTTCATGTCCCAACAAATAACGAGCAGCGAGAGGGAGACTGTGTTGGCGATGCCAAAACGTGTGCATTTCCGGGTTAGATAAAAATACCCGGCACCGTGTTGACGGTGTAAAGGTCAGATCATTCCTGGCGACAGTATTGACCGCAGTGGAGTTGATCGGACTGCATGAGTACAATGGTGTTTTATGTCCGTCCACGCCAACTTCATGATGAAGTTCTGCAAACTTCTCATCCGCACAGATCACCGTGTTTACTGTTGGATAACATTCCCGAGAAGACACACCAGTCACCCCCAGTGAAAGTGCTCCGATTATTGTTTTGGCTCTATAGTTCTGGCCGTTTTGCACACACCCCGACAAAGACGTCGGCAAAAATCCAAAAATTGCATAATTATTATGACACGTATTCCACTTTTTGGTAGAAATAGTATGCCGGTACGCCCCTTTCGCCAGCAGCTGCCTAGCCGCTGCCATTTGTAGGGGGGGGTGGGGGATTATTTACTTCCGTACACAGGACAGGCTCATCTCTACTGTAGTGCCCCCTCGTGGAAATATGTTTCTTTAGTGTGAACTTGCAATATTGCAAGTTTTTACTCTTAGAAGTAGAATAATATGATGCTGCATTTTTCTAATGCTTTTAATAATTATATGGTTAGTAACTCAGCTCTGCTTTTAGCTGATTAGTTTACAGTAACTCCTGCATTTCGCTTGTACAGATATCCTAGACTCTGTTGCGCCATTCAAATCAAATCGCCATCTCTAGAGCCTCAGCTAAGTGAAGGTACCTGTTCCCTCAGACGTTCACTTAGATGAGCTGACAGGAAATGGAAGAAGAATAAGATCCCGGTTTCCCTATGAATGCTATGTAACTGCTGTAGGTTACTAACTGTCAGACCGCTGTTAAATCTGCAAAAGCAGAATTTATAAGGTTATTTGTCTTCAACAATAGTCATAGGCCCCAGGTGCTCTTCAACTCTCTTAACTCTCTGATAAATCCCAGTAATGCAGCTTGAATTATGCCATCCGCTAAACTGTGTGAGGTGTTTTACTAGAAAGATTGCTGCCCTAAAAACGGTACAGACCTGACCTCCTCAGCCTTAGACCCTTCTGCTGCTCCTGTATACTTACTCAGCTGTCTTTGTGTCTGTATCACTCCCAGTATTCCTCAGGGTATAATACAAATGCTGCAACACACCTTTTTAATGGTCTTGGAGGAGCACTGGCCAGATCCTATTGAATAGTCTACCACTTAGGTAGGTAGGTAGGTAGGTAGGTAGATAGATAGATAGAGTTATGAACATTTTAGTTTAACTCATTGATCACATTATTTATAATCTGTAAGCATAAAGTTGAAAATGTTTGAACTGGCAATGCTGTCTTTTACTTAGTGCTTCAAGTATCAACGGAGCCAGTCAGGTCTGTTTTCAGATAATACATGGTTACAATGCTTTTGTTTACTGCCTTTAGGGTCTACTTTTTATACTGGTTAGTGATTGAACTGGTTAAACTTCCTCTAGATCAGGTCTTTCATGTAACAGATGGTTATGGAAGCCAGGGTCATATAACCAATACGTGAAGAATGTAAGGGTCATATGCAAAGAGTCAACAGGCTATATAAGGGCAGAGAACAGAAAGTGTTGTTATCAGTCAGTGTGTCAGTCTTTGGGTTGACTGCAGCTGCTGGTCTTCTCCATGGAGAATATTAAACTATGGACTAATACAAGATCTTGGTAAGATCATGTATTTTACAGAAATGTCCATCACAATAATTAGACAGACAGATAGATAAGATAGACAGATAAGATAGATGTAGATGTAGAAGTAGTCTACCGTTACCAGAATTGTTTTTAGCACAAAAAGAGAAGAGATATTTGACAAAGTGTACTAGCTTACAATCAATTAACTTAAAGCTGCCTATACATAAAAAGAAGTTGTAAAAGCCATATTACGCTGTAGCCTACAATGCAGCTCTACTGCTTCATAGCAGCCACCATCCTCGACGTTACACATGTTGATCCACGCACATATTCACACAGCAGCTCTGCAGAGCGGTTCCTGGATAACCCCCAGCCCTCTCTGGAGCAGGCCTGTGGCTTGGGCTAAATGAAGCTGGACTGCGGCCGCTCCTGCGACTAAGTGGGCTCTCCCTCATGCCTGGACAAGAGCGCCTGGAGGGAGGGCAAGCCACAGCACTACTCCGAACCCAAGCTCATCCTCGTGTAACGGTGGCCAGCAGGTAGCTGCGCAGTGAAATTTATGCTCACTCTCCGACACCCCATAGGACGCTCTGGCGACGCAGGCCCATGGGTTTCAGCCTGCCTTGTAGAGCGGCCGCTTTCTGCGTGGGAGATCGAACTGGAAATGCACCAGTAACTTCCACGGCACCCCTCGAATCACAAGAACCATAGGCTAGGATATCTTTCTAAATATTGTTGCGACACTGGCTGCAGGACTGTAAATAGTTGATTGTTTTTATGAGGTGTCGGAGAGTGAGAATTAATTTACTGCACAGCTACCTGCTGGCCACCGTTACATTTGTCCTTTACATTGGGCCAAGACGCTACAATATAAACATACCAGGTAATAACCACTGGACTTTGGATGAGATCGCTTTTACTGTAAGTCTTATGGCTTGTGTAATAGGCTATTTCTTTGCCATTATTCAGTGCTGATTCAAAATATATGTTAGAAAGAAATCCATTATCTGAGGATTGTCCCGAAAGAAATCCATTATCAGAGAATTATCCGACTGCCTTGTCAGTTCATGTTAATCCTACCGCTCTTTGTTTTGAAATACCGTATGCTCTTATTCATAGCGCAACGGACTAGCAAAAATTAAACCTATTTGGCAGCCAAATAGTTTTCTAAAATTCTAATACGAACTGTGAGACAGTTGGCCCAGGCAGCCGTTCTATCTGGCAAAGGCAGCTCATCTCGGGGGTTTATCAAAGCACTTTGGAAGCGGCCCCGCCTAGCGACGCGTCTCTATCATCACTGCTCTAGAACGTTCGCCGCGTCATAGAATAATATGACGTCACAGCGCTGTTTTATATATATATATATATATATATATATATAGGAATGATTTTCTGAAATTCTCAGAAATGTGCTTTGGTACTTCTGAAAAGGTGGATAAGGATACATTTAAGGCTTCGTTGTATAGCATAAATATCTTTTTCACTTTCCTTGTGATGGCAGCATTGGTTTTTACGTGGCTTTACGATGTGGATCCAGGAAGTAAGGGGGAGAGATAGATTCAGATATATAGAGAGAGAGGAAGAGAGTAACACGTGAAGCATTGGCAAAATTGAGAGAGAGCATGAGAGTGAAAAGGAGCAGGGGAGAACCTATGGATTTGGTATTTTAGTGGACATACTTACATACATTTGATGGAAGATGTACTCGTGACAAGGCCGTTTGGTATACCCTGCTGCCTCTGTATTCCCCCACTACCGACTCTGCTGAACCTCAGGCCAACAGCGGGGGAGACCAGCTAGACCTCAGGCTGACAATGGGGGAGACCAGCTGTATCTCAGGCCAACAGCGGGGGAGCCAAGCTGTACCTCAGGCTGGGAGGGGGGGGGAGACCAGCTGCTTCTCCACCTCAGGGTTAGGGTTAGGACCAGGGTTATCTAGGGTAACCCCCCTCTCGTCTGCATAGGTTTTTGTAGCAAGGAGATGGCCACGTCAGCCAGGGAATGCCCCTTTTCTTCCCCCAGCGTCTCTGACCGTCTCTGACATGGGCACAGAGTGGCTCTTCTACACAGTCAATAAAAATAACCCGCTGGTTCCTGATTTGGTCGGTAATTCTGTAACGTGCGAGGAAAGTGCAGGAACCAGGCAGAGGTTTAATGACAAACAATATATTACATTAATAAAACAAACACTCACCGGGACAGCAATAGTCTACACAGTAAACACTTCTACACAGTAATGTGTAGAAGAGCCACTCTGTGGCCGTATGCCTGTGCCCATGGACAGAGTCAGAGACGCTGGGGGAAGAAAAGCAGCGTCTCCTTGCTGATGGTTGCCACAAATACCTAAGATGCAGACGAGAGGGGGGTTACCCCCAACAACCCTGGGCCTCCAGACAACACGGGGGTGTTTCAGGAGCCATCACCTGTAGCAACACTGCCACTCCTTCTACGTGAGCTAGTACGGCCGGATGAAGCAAGTGCCCTTCCCTCCAGACGAGCTTATCGGTCCGGGCATCCCGCACCACGCCCGCCAGATCAACACTGCTGCAGCTGTATGTGGTGCAATATTCTTGCATTAAAGGTCATATACGATATTTTTAACATTACTGTAGCAGCAAACAAATTGTTTATGTAAAGAAGTGTAATACAATATAGTGGTATAATGGCGTCCTGAGCAGAGAATTACGTTATCTGTTTTCATAGCCGGGGCGGTTGCTCATTTATGCTAGTTAGCATGTTTGTGTGCATGTGACCCACATTGCATTTGTTTTGATCTGAGATGCTGGTGTGCTTAGTGTGACATCCAGTAAATGGTAAATGGACTTTTCCTAAATTTCCACTCAAACACAGTACGAAATTGCCCCACATTAACCCATTCACACACACATTCATACACTGATGGTAGTGACAGGGCCCACCTGACCACCAGAAGCAGTTAGGGTTAGGTGTCTTGCTCAACGACACCTCGACACTTGGTGAGGGGTTAGCAGGGCTCAAACCAGACAGACATATACAATTGCTTTAATTTTATGGTAATTTCTTTATGTGTGTGTGCCACCTCAGAACAGGGACATTTACATCCGTTCGTGCCGGCTCCTTCCGGACATCACCATCTGGGACCTGCACAACCAGACCCTGGTCAGGTACGGAGATGGGGTGATCAATCGTGCAGTTGCCATTGTACAAGTTTACGCACAAGGAAATTTGCTGCCTGAATCCAATTTTAGGTAAGACAGTAAAGTCACAGGCCTACTACAAAATGTGTGGCCTGGCGCAAGGCGGACGCGGACGAGTGCATGGCATACTTCAAGTGCATACTTCAAGTCGGCTATTTCTCTATACAAAAAAGTTATTTGGTCCTCCACGTTCCATTGATGCTGTCACGGCCATGCTTGGTTTTAGCAGGCCTGTGGTCCTTTTTGGCTGTAAAGAACCTAATTAGGCTAATTATGTGCACCTGTGCCTGCCAATTATATAGGTGTTCCAGCACACTGTCTGTGTGACTCTCCTGGCACTACACATTCTGTTTGTTGGTTTGAGGCTTAGTTTGGTGTGTCTCTTTGTTTGGTTAGTTTCTTTGTTTAGTTAGCATGCAACACGCACCACATATATTCAGTACTTACACCTACAGACATTCACACCTCATTCTATGTTATTCCGTTTGTTAGTTAAGTGTTTGGTTTGTTTAGTTTGTTTGGTTTACGGCCCATGAGCCAGGCTGTAACAATGCGGAAAGTATGCCTGGGAAATACCCAAACATGCACATTCATCCCAATAAACAAATAAAGCATTTAGAAAACATTAAGTGTTGCATGGTTGTCTCATGATTGTACAAAGACCATGACTCTGACACAGAGGGACAATGTGCTCTGTAGCGCCTCCCAGAGGATAATAGAGAGAACAGGTGATGACAGAGGTGGTCTCATCTCTCCAGATGTTTACAGTGTCTACAGTGATGAGTGCTGAAGCAGGGGTGTCTAGGACATTTTGATTGGGGTGGAACAGGGGTGGCAAAGGGATTTGTGGTGGTGACATATACAAATCACACGTAGCATGACAAAAATATATTTAGGCATTTATGGGCACTATACTAAAAATATGATAAAATATAAATGTTACATGCTTGCATACATAACTGGTGATGGTCAGTCTCCTATTTTGCATAACTTTTAATTGACTAGTCAAGGCTATCAATAACAAACAATTTGACAATCTTCTGATCTAATTTACAAATGATAATGTTATTAAAAGTATCCAAATAGCTACACACACAAAAAAAAGCATTATATTATATAACTTACCATAGCCTATAGACTAGCCTACTGATGGATAGATAAATAACACATTTAGCCTGGACGTCTTTGATATTGAATAAAACTTTCCTTTGATGTGGGTTATAGTCTGTAGTGCTTGCTTTGGAGCAACAGTTTTTAAACTAGTAGATTATTTGGAAACGCTTCTGTTGTGACTTATTTTTGTGAAGGACTAGATCCAGAATCTGGTGTGGGCAATGGAGAATAGGCCAGCTTCTGAGGACCAGAGGCTCTGGGGTGGGGTATAGGGTTGGAGGAGGTCAAGGAGGTACGGTGGTGCTAAGGGCATGAAGGGATTTGTAAGTGAGAAGGAGGTTTTTGTAAATAATGCAGGTTTATATTGGAGCAAGTGAAGGTGGATAAGGGTTCGGGTGATGTGCTGCCAGGTCTTGGTGCGAGTGAGTTTGGACATAGTGGAGCCTGTCCAGGGCTTTTGGGACCCCATACAGATCTTCATTACAATAGTCCAAACGGGAGGTTATGAAGGCATGCAAGAGGGTTTCGGCCACAGAGTCAAAGAGTGATTGACGGAGTCTAGCAATGTTCTTAATGTGGAAAAAGGAAGATTATTGATTGTATTTCATGTGTTTAGATTATTAATAACAAACAACTGATTAAAAAAGTGAGAGAAGAGCCCCTGGCTTTGCATCCACACTTGCTGACAAACTTAAATCCCAACCAGCCAACGCTATAGAAGATGAAGATGATAATATTTACAATAAACTAACTGAAGTAATTGTTAAGTGACATAGTGGGATAATAAATGCTACCGTTAGTTAACGTTATACAGACTATATGGAAGTACAAGATAAAAAAGCCTTCAGTGAGTGTTTGGGCTAGTTTTGCGATGTCAAAAACAAACTTGTTTCTGAACACACAAAATACATTTTCATAATTTTCTTTATGACCGGTCATTATATACTGTACGAATGCTGTATGAATGTACGAGAGTTCAGGTAAATGCTCATTCATCGGATGGACAAACATCCTCTCCCAGTCCACCATGTGAGTGAGTGTTTGAGCACACAACATTCAAATATACTAGAAAAACATGTTCGGTTTACTCTCAAATCAGTGCCATTTGACCAGTGACACTGTGTAAAATCAGGAGTTAGTCCGTTGCACAGCGGCTGCCCACTGCTCTCTTGAGGGATGGGTTATATGCAGAGGATGAATTTCGCTACATACATGTATGTGTATGTGACAAAAAAAGCACCTTTACCTTTACCACCTATACCTTTACCTTTAGATACTAGTTACTATTTCAAAAATGATTAAATCAAATTAAGAAATAGTGTACTAGTATCTAAAATAACTAGTACTGCACAATTAGAAAATATATTTGTAACTATTGTAAGTTATTCAGAAAATATTAGTCTCTTTAAAAGAGTTACTAATTGTCTAAACTGCTTGGCATAGTTTAGTTCTACAGTATGGGCTTTCTTTACCACTAGTTTCAACCAGTCCATTTTGACCATGAACATAACAGATGTTATTTTGCTTAGGTCATTGAGACCTACAGGCCACTAAGAGCAAATAGAAGTTCAAAACTTGTCATTTTCACAAGAACTTGAAAAGACGGTAACACATTTATTATTAGGGATTTATAGCTCCCCACTATAGCTGCCTGTTCTTTGTGAGTGGTGAAAAAAAATTATCTGGTGTTTTCTACACAGCCCTGGTTCTGTAAACAAAATGTGGTGCAGACCACACCATTCAACCATATAATACTATCCCATCCTTGGCAATGTGTGTCCATTGGGAGAGCAGCTTCTGGGGGACATTGAATGGGAAGGTGTTTCTTTTTTAATGATACATTGTTGATATTTGAACCATTTCTCCAGCATCACTGACCACCTTTAACAAATCAAATAGGCTATCCTTTTGACCTGCCTGTTACCATCTGTTAAATAGCCTTACTGCAGATATTTTAAATAAACCGGTTTAACTAACAGTTTATTATTGACTCATATAACCTATTTTGCATCACCAACACTGTGTTTACATGTCAATCATAAGCAGATAACTGATGCTGTAGAACCTTTATTCAAAGTAAATATTCAAAAATTAATTCCTAAGTAGCCTCTCCGGGAACCATCACCTTATCGTGGTGGAGAGGTTTGTGTGTCCCTATGATCCTGAGAGCTGTGTTGTCTG
>JAODTR010006682.1:0-10670 GCA_025399935.1 Amblyopsis rosae | reverse complement strand
TATGCGCTGAGACAAAGCAGTAACCTCCATTGCTGAAAATCCAAAAATGCAGTAAAAGTGAGTCAGTTCCCATAGACTAGATATTTTCAGCAGATATAAACATATTTACAGCCTGGTGCAAAAAAACTGTTCATGACAACTGTACCGTGCTGAAGTTTTATATAACTGATCAGTTGGGGAAAAATAAAATGAAGGCAAGTTAATCCCATTATTACAGATAACCGGGAGTTATAGATGGAGTCAGTGCTGCTAAGATGGCAATGACCAGAGACAGCACAACTTGATCTTTAAGCAAGAGAATATATGGGTGACGTCACGGAGGGTTTATCAATTCATATATGAGCTAGAGTCTATGTCTGAGACGTGGCTATAAAGCCCTATGGCAGAGCTATTCAACTCCAGTCCTGGAGGGCCGCACCCTGCATGTTTTAGATCGCTCCCTGCTCAAACACGCCTGATTCAAGGTCGTTAGAAGCCTGATAACGACCTGTTCATTTGAGTCAGGTGTGTTGGAGCAGGGAGAGATCTAAAACATGCAGGGTGCACCCTGACCTAAGGCCTTTGTTTCCATACTCGGGCCTTCAGCGTCCATTGAGGCATTGCCTCAGTTGGTGTTTGGGGAATTGTCTCCCCCTGCTGGTGAATTACGATGCCTTATGGAGGTTTACGTTACCCCAACGTAAAGGGCATTCGAAGGAGAGAGAGGTATCATAGTCTTACTGCAAGGCTGTAACTGAAGCTGTATTGATCATAATCATGCTACTTTTATCTGCATCTCTGCCACAAATGATCAGGTACATAACTGTAAAAAAAAATTTTTAAATCTGAGACAAAGGAGCCTGGTGTATTTCATAAACATTATTGACTGCCCTTTCTTTCTATAATAGAACATGTCTCAATTAAATTCCCTCTTACAGCAAATGAGATTTTTAAATGAATGGTAAAAGCGATTAAGATGGTTTTCCTTAAATGCAATGCGATAGCTAAAATTACATCCTGTGTAAAATTGAGAGATTTAGCATTTGTCTCCACGTCCAGAGTATAAGGTATAAGCATGTTGAATAATGTTTGACCCTGCAGAGCAACTTAAAGCTTCAGTCTACAGTATATTCGGCCTAACATAAGACGGTTCACTGAAGGCTTGGTGAATCAACTTGGAAGCATTTCTAGAGTAAGCTTTATTCATTTGGGCTCATTTCAATGTACAATTGGCTAATGGTTGTTAATGATGATTGACACATGAAACTTATGTCTCTCAGGTCTGTCTCTGGAATAATCATCATTTTGAAGAAAAGAAATTGTTCCGTTCCGTTCAGTTAGCTCTATTGAAGCGAGCCTAATCGCGTCTTATTGTATGGCATCTAATGGTGGACAAAAAGGAGAATTTCAAAATGCATTTAGTAATGGGGCAAAAAAAAGGCTAAAACCATAGAGATGTTTTTGGAAGCCAAGGACCTCTTGGCTGATTGAAACATGGCACAGGGTATGTATGGTATACAATATTTAGTTGCCGGGCCAACAATAATGTGTAGGGCAGCCCATAGTGCCATGTATAAAGGTAGGCCACTAACTAAGTCATTAAAAACATGTTGACAGATATGTTTATAGCACGTGTTATTTGTGTTATTATATATTATCTGACATTTAGATTTTTGGAAGAAAATTAGTTTGGATCAAATTATTTGGAGATCCCCTGCAATACCTCTAGGGGTCCCGGACCCCCTGTTGAAGACCTCTGAGCTAGTGCATGCTCATGTCACACCTCATGTCACGCCCAAAGGTGTGCCAGCCGCTCAACAGACACAAATTAAAGGCAGGGTCAGTCATTCTTGCTAACTTCGAGCTCAAATCATAACCGTATCACTCCGCGGTCCTCTGCACATGGAAATGCATTGTGAAGCAAAGCGTAGTGCTACGGCTTTGTTGATGTGAGCGGTGTTTGCCACTTTGTTGATGTTCCTATTTACAGAGCCAGGGCTGTGTAGAAGTATCATATTCGTTTTTCAACATGCACAGAGAACGGTAAGATAGCAGAATGCGAGGAGACATTAGGTGAATTTGACAAAAAGCGTTTTAGCTTTCAACAGCTGACTACACCTTTAAGACCAGCTGACTACACCTTTAAGTCCCTTTATTTAGAAAAGATTTCACAATCATCTGGATCTGATGGTTTTTGACATTATGCGTGAAATGCCAACAAACATGAGGATTTCACTCTAACTGGAAAGCAGATTTATCGCCGAGGAGTGCTCAGGACACTTCACACATTGATTTATTTATAATACATCTGGATCTCTCACAAATGGGTCGTTTTTTCCCCCACCACACCCCCCTAATAACAGCATGTGCTAAGATCCCTGAGCCCAATATGTACTTTTGATCTGCGCTAATCCTCCGACACTGTCGCCAGAGAGAGCCTGACAAATAAGCCAGTCGCTAAGTCCTTCCACGGAAAACAATTTGGAAAATGGGAAGTGCATTTGTGAGCCTCTAACAACATCCCTGTTGCACAAAAAAGCTCTTGCAGGAAATAAAATGTGCAGAGAACAGTAAATGGGCTCATTTCCAGGGCTAATGTAAAAGCAGATTTATATTCTCATTTCTCGCACCCCCCATTTCCTCTCTCTCTCTCTCTCTCTCTCTCTCTCTCTCTCTCTCTCTCGCTCGCCCTCTCTCAATCTCTCTATCCCTCTCACCCTCTCTCTCCCACCCATATTCCCCCGCCCATCATGTTCACATCTGAGTGACCAGGGAGACCGGCCCTGACGCCAGACAGCCGTAAACTAAACGCAAACAAACCTTGGAGGGGAGAGTGGAGCACTGACGTCACGGCATGCTCCAACAGGACCTTCACAATAAGGCCGTGACACAGACATTTATCAACATACATATACATACTGTGTATATATACATATATACTGTATACTGTGTAAATTTACTGTATATACAGTACATACATATATAATAACTTCAAAGTAATTCAAACATAATTCCATAATCACTCATTATTAAACAAGAGATGTGTCCTATGTAACGATATAGGGGAGTGATGGTGTCCTGAGCAGAGAATGACATCACCCTCCCTCTGTGTGTGTTGTCATGCCAACACCTGTTCTTTGTTTACAAAGCTGTATGTGTGTGTGTGTGTGGTCCACTATTTATTTGTTTTGGTCTGAGATACTGGTGCTCTAGTGTGACACCCAGTGGCAAAAAGTCATATAGAGGCACTTTAAGACAGACATTATAGTGAGCATATGATGCTATGACATAGATGATGTGCACTGTGCGTTGTGGCAGACTGTCCCTTTAGCTAGCAGTGATGAAATGCTAAATACTGCAGGCTGTTTTCAGTTGGTGTGTGAGAGGACAGTGTGCCGTGGTAACAGGACGCAACATGGGAATGGACACGCAGAGCGGGAAAAGGCTACGTTGTGCCCTTAAAGTTAAATAAACGTAAAGCCCATTAGCAGGGAATAGGTGCAGTTACAGTTTTGTTAGCTTTGTTCCTTTCCTCGGGGCAGACGAACAGCTGAGGGGAATAAACAACACTTGTTAGTGAACAGTCAACACACACACACACACACACACACACACACCCTTCCCTCGCAAGGAATTAGACGCAACCTGGCACGGAGCTCTCCTGATAGTGAACGCAGCTCCGCGACACCTCGAGGCTGGGGCTGTTACGGAGCCTGCCAGACAGCTGCAAACATCACGGCTGTGTGCGTGCGTGTGCGTGTGCGTGTGTGTGTGTGTGTGTGTGTGTGTGTGTGTACCACAGAGAGCATGTAGGGTTGGGCTGGGATGGGATATGGGGGGTGACAGGATGGCATTTGAAGTGCACACTGCGCTGGCGTTAAATAAACCGCATGCCACGGCTGTGCTTTGTCAACTGTACAATTATTACGTGGCCTTGCAGACTGCTAGAGGAAAGGGAAGAGCGATTCTGATCCAATACGCTGACTTTTTTGTGATGTTTACTGACTAAACATTTGAATTTCCATGACCTATAATGAATGAAAAACAGGCCAACAGCACGTAGTCTGTGTAACAGGGGACAGCAACCATAGCAAAAATAGACAAAGTGAAAATTTATGTCATGATGTTTCACGTGGGTGAATTACAACCAATAATTTCAAAACTTGTTGAGGCATTTTAAACTGTAATCCAGCAACATTTTCATGAATGGAAAATAATTATTAAACATGCATTTAAACAAGATTACATGATATTCCGTGATTTGACCCACACAACTATCAAATCACCTGACTTTCCATGCATGTCTGGAATAGACTTTTTAAAATTCCATGATATTCCAGAAATTCCATGACCATGACCTTGAAACACAGTGTAAACGATGATTTATTTTGCGTTACAGTAACAAACTGGTCGCATTCTGAACTGAATGGGAATAACCGAAGCTTCCGGTTGTACCGAATACAAATGAGAAGCAACAGCAGGTGTAAACCTGTCAGCAGAGGTGTTAAGAGCTTGTGAACAGCAGTAGCGAATGCACCATTGTTTAGTATCACTTGGCTGAAGCTGTGCAATGTCTGTTCCTAGGCATCTGCATCTACAAGACTTGCTTGGCAGACCAACAGAGATCTACTCGTGAGATGTCGGAATTTGGCTCCCATTTTCTGGCTCGAGACTATATTCCCTCTTATTAATGGATCATTTGAAATATGGTCAACATGAGAGACATTGTGAAATGGGCTTGTTCCAACAAAAAGTTGAAGTGGATGAGAAGTATTAAAGCTGTTAAGTATTTTTGCTCTTGAGAGATGCTAACACATAAAACAGAAGAATAAACCTGGGTGTTCCGACTCCAGAGTCAGCATCCGTCAGAATATAAATGCAATGTGCCAAATGAGCTTTCCCTAGCCCCGCCCCTTTCATTTGTCCTACCTAGTTACTGTAACTAGGTAGGACAAAACACCATAGAAAGATATTACAGCAAATCAGACAGTTGACGGAAGGTTTCGTCAGATAAAAAAAAAATATATATATATATTAAAATTGTTTTATTGGAGGACATGCAAAATGAGGCGGGGCTTGGTAAAGGCCAATTGGTCGGTATCACAGACATGGATTAAGTCGGAGTCTAAAACAAAAATTCAATGAAGAGCTCAATGAAAAGTTTTTAGTCTAGACTAGATTTAATCCATGTCTGTGAAACCGGCCCATTCAATGTGTCTTGTGTTAAATTGAGGAACTGCTTTTGAATTTAAAATTACAAATATATCCATTATGATATTCAAATGTCACAGATACTTGTCAACTGCACAGGTTTCTTTAAGTATAAAAAAAAAATTCTGACCATGTATCTTTTACATGTTTTATAATTATCTAGACACTTTGGTTAATCTGGTGCGGCCATTTTCTGTAAAGACCCTAAAAAAATAATGAACTTAATAATAACAATAATACAAATATGGATCTTTCATTAAGCTGTGTGCTCTCATTCTTGACGAATGAAGTTATTATTTTAACCAGTGAAAAACAACCAGTTCCCCAGGGCAAATAATTCAGTACGACAAACACAGTAGACTACAGTATGCACAGCAACACAAAACAGCCCTCAATAAGAGCTTGTTCCCATGGGAAATGTCCGGTTGTTTATTGCATAGAAGATTCCCATTTATAGCGTGTTCTCAGTGGTAGCATAATACTGGTCATATAGGTTAATGTGATGTCGCTAATATTTGCCTTCATCTTATGAATCTGCTAGATACATTTGCATGCTCTGGTATACTACTGTATGTACTATAGTATTTTATGTCATGTGCATGTATTAAACAGGTTCATTCTCAAGTTCATTCTCCAGCCAGTGTCATGTGACCAGTGACACTGGCTCCAATCTGGAGTTGGTCCCCGGGCACTGCCCAGCGGCTGCCCAGCGGCTGCCCACTGCTCCCTTGAGGGATGGGTTATATGCAGAGGATGAATTTTGCAAAATGTACTGTATGTGTATGTGACAATAAAAGTGCCTTTAACCGTTAACCAACTTACGTAGTTAAAGGCAGGGTCAGTAGCTTGCAGCTTGCCAACGCTTAGCTCAAGCCCTACACATTGAAACGCATTGCAAAGCTGCTTTTATGTGTGATCCTATTTACGGAGCCAGGGTCGTGTAGTACCAGACTTTTTTTAACATGCACACAGAACAGTAAAATAGCAAAATGCAAGGAGATTAAGCACATTTTACTAAAAGTGTATTATCCTACAATTAGCTTACAACAGCCTACAATTAAGTGTAGAGCAGTTAGACTAGTATTTCTGCTCAACACTGCATGGAAATATGTTAATTTTTACTGTATGTTATCACTGATGAGACAGCAGACTGTCTTTGCAGGTGTACTGATCTGCTCAGTGATTCAACCTAGGTCTTAATCGTAGCCAGGCAGCCAATCGATGGATTATTTCATTGCCATGTATTTTTCATCATCAGCGTCATTGACTTCATCGAACCCTCAGACGCCTGTGTGCGGAAAGCAGGACTCCTGGTGATTTAATCTGAGCAGCGAGATCATCATCATCGCCCCTCAGTACACTGTATGTACCTCTGACCGAAGTCAGCTCCCTTCCCGTCGTTGGGTCTGTTACCGCTGTTTTTACACCACAGTTTCTGTGTTCTACTCCTTCTCTTGACTTTCCCTTGCCCTCTCTTCTCCTTAACAATCAGCTGATAAGACAGGTGATAGAAGGCCAGCAGCCGTCTGCCAATTAACTTTGGCACTGCTCACAAACTCTCAGATGCCCTGCCTAGATCTGTGGGCTGCCGAAGCAGCCTTTCTGATGGCAATCAATCGATCTGGAGATTAAGAGATGATCATCGCTCTGCTCTGGAGCGCCCCTGACCTCCCTGTCCAGGGCAAATGAAATGGCCAGGTTCACCCTTCAGAGGGTGCGTGTATTGAAGCTGCATCGGCCTGTGTCTTGTGATGTGCATACGGTAGAAATCAAACAGAATTGGACTTGAGGCTAACATGGAGGATAAAGCACCAAGCTCAGCCTGAAATGTCGTCATGAAATCGCACACAAACGAAGAGCTGACACAAGATTAGCATCATCTTATCTTTTCCAAGATGGAGGCTTAATAAGGGCTCAAACTTCAGCTTAGCTATGATGTTGTTTACGTGTGTCCTGTGGTATTGGTAGAACTTAATTAATGCAGTTAATGTCTTTGGTGATTAGCAATAATTAACTTATAATACATAACTTATAATATGACTTATAATATATAAGTTAGAATATAATTTATAATTTGTAATAATGGCGACCTCCACCGCATGGAAATTACTGTTGAAGAAAAATATCTTATGAAATTCAGTCAAAACTCTATGAAATGTAACATAATTACATAATGTAATGTAATGAGTCCTCTCATAAAGATAGAAGGCTTTTAGATGCCCTAGATATCACAACATCTGGCCAAACCTTCTCCTGTGTGACAAACACACTTAAGTTAGAGGCTTTATGTGCTCACGACTGTGACCTTGATGACTTGACGATTGTGTAAAACAAGGACCCTTGGGTTTCGAGCATCCTCTTGGCAACCACAAAGCAGAAAACGCAGAAACGTAATTAGACACGTATCACACTTCGCACTTCTTCCAGCCGAGAGCAGCCATTTTGCTAAGTGACATCTGGTACGGAAGCTTAGAGCCCAGGCTAATGGTCGCCATTTGGTGACAATTCCCATTATCATTTCCTCCTGAAAAGCATTATTTCTGTTGCCTTAATGAAAGAATAGGGCATCTGTTGCACAGCTGTAACTTGTAGCCAATAAAACCACCTTCATGACTGCATGTCCTGAAGGAGACATGCATGTACTGGCCACTGGGAGCACAGAAGTGATAATATGGACTCCCACACTGGTAGAAATACAGTACTGTGTGCATGTGTGTGTGTGTGTGTGTGTGTGCATGTTAATGTATGTGTGTGCCAAAGCGTTAACGACTAAAGCAACATTTTTCTCATATGTATGCCTGTGCTATACATACTGAATGTAAAACCCTTACTAAATACCCATGTTAACAGCCTGACCACATACACATGTAATACACATGTAATCCCCGGCCACATCAAACACAAATATAACACCATGACAAAAAGCATGTGTCAACACATTAAAGGAGATTTTAACAATGAAAACATCTTATTGAACTTGACAAAATAACATGATTTATTTACTAATGAACTGCGTACATTGAGCAAAGCAACCAGTGCATTAATGTAACACACAGTAAAGTACATCTGTAGGCTGTGGTTATAACATATAATTAATGCAACTTGTGTTCTTTATATAGGAGACTTGTTTGCTGTTGTTATAACATATAATTAATGCTACTTGTGTTCTTCATGTAGGAGACATAATTAATGCTACTTGTGTACTTTATGTAGGAGACTTTGTTTTCTTGTATGTTTCCATCTCAGTCCTCTCACTTGACAACACATGTACTGTACATGTAAAGACAAACATTACGGAGTGCCAAAAGACAAACCCAGATTTATTACAGTGTCACTAGTCAGTGAAACAGATTACTTTGCAGCACAATAACAGTCTTATGTTTTCCGTTGCAAACATTTAAATATTTAGAAGTGAGATGACTTGGCAATAGACCTAAGAAATATTACTTACGTCGCAAATGGAAGCGTTAGGGTGACAAAATATGGGCTGTGTTTTTGTGTGTTACGTTCAAGTGGCATGTATCCAGGGACGTGCATAGAGAGAGATGGGGTGGGGGTGCGGAAGTCGTCTTAAAGATGTACAGTCAGCTATTGTGAAGCTAATTGTAAGCTAATACAGTTTTTGTCAAATCCACCCAAATATCTCCCTTGCATTGCTCTAGCTTACTGTTCTCTGTGCGTGCTGAAAAAAGAATCAGATACTTCTACACAGCCCTGGCTGGTCCATAAATAGGAACATAAACAAAGTGGCAAACATTGCTAATAACAACAATGCCGCTTGGCTTCGCAATGTGTTTCCAATGTGCGGGGCGCAGAGCTTCTGAGGGAGTTTGTTTTCGTATGAGCTCAAAGCTAGCATGCTTTCTGGAGAAAGATTAACACTACCTTTAAGCCCCTGCTTTTTTCCCCTCAGACGTACGTGATCTGTAATGTTTAATGAATGGTTTGAGAACCCTGTCTCTGTCACGGGACAGAGGCAGGGTTCTCGTGCAGGGCATGTGCTTCTGCCAATCACATGGCTCACACATTGTGGTAGACACCTGATTGGTTGTTTGGAAATGAAGGATAGGTGGACATCTATTCATTAAATATTAATGAAAACACCACCAACCCAGACAATTACCCCTGTGTGAGCATCAAGATACTGTTGCTGACATGCAGCAAATGAAAATGTAAGCCAGCAGAATGCTGCTGCCTTGATCGTGTTCTGACCACGGTGGCCCCTGTAGATGTTCCTATACTGGCCTTTAAGTGCAACTCATAGCCTACCAAACATTACACGACCTTGTTCGTCCTATTCGACCTTCAGACCGACCCTTGCCTGTGCTCACACACTTCTCCGCCTCTTGGCACAGGCTCGTAAATGAGATGCTGGGGGGAATTGCGCTGTGCGACAAGCCTCCCGACGTATCCAGGGAGACGACGCAGTTTGTGATGTAATTTCAGCGAAAAATAATCTGAATCCATTCATCCAGAAACCAATGAAAGCGCACATTGGATGACACTTATCAGTGTCGGACATTTCTGGTTATTAATATTCTATTTGCGTGTCCCTGTGGGGTTTTGTCCCTCTGCTCCAGTGAGTTCCCGTCGAGTAATCTCAAAACATGTTTTTTGCTCACTTTGACTTTTACTCACAGCACTCCATTTGAAAGACGACATTTAATAAACACTTTGTTCTTATACTGTAAGTAGCTCTCTGGATTGTTAATGTAATTATATTTAAGGTTATTTTGCTAGATGTGAGCATAATTGTAACCACGAATGATGACTTATATTTAACTTATAATAACAAGGTATATTGAACATTATTAATACATTTCTTTGCTGTATAGTTTTTGTCACACCCCAAATACCAATCCATCCCTCCTTGTTTGGTCTAAGTTTCTGATAAAGAATTGAGTGTTTTTACATAAGTCTGAAAGACAGTCATGAGATGGACAGTACATTGATGGTCTGCAGTCTAAAATGTTGCAAGTGCACTTCTGTGGCAGGAAATAATTGGAGCACATGGCACTGACCTTTCCTAATAGGATTATTATTCTGCAACCACTTTGTAGGCCTAGCTATCTCTGGACAGCATCTCTGGCCTGCAATGCCGCCTTCATTAGAAAGTGGCTACTGGGAACTCTCAGACTTCCAAGTACGACGTTTTCAGTAGAGAGTACTGCTAATTCCTTATTTAAAACCCAGGACTTTCTCAGAGATGTAACTAGTGACATCATGTAAAAACAAGATGTAGATGCAGATATTCATAACAGAGATCAAGAAGCGGAGTCTCTTTTAAGCATTTTAGGATTTAGTCTAGTCTCTAGTTTGTACAGTATATGACATGCATTAGTATACCAAGATGGCGTCCATTGTTCTGACCTCAACCACTTTAACCAACAACATTATATAGAATAGACAGACCACTTAGAGAGTCCTCAATAGAACTCTATGGGAGAAGTACCAGAGACATTATATAGAGGAGACAGACC
>JAODTR010006681.1:0-10670 GCA_025399935.1 Amblyopsis rosae | reverse complement strand
GTCTTCGAAATGAGACGGCCTAGTCGCGCTGGCGTGACGCAACCGGTCTTCGAATGCAGCCTTTGAAGGATGCGGTCACTAAATTGGGAAACACCCACTATGACCGAACAAGAACAAAAGAAACACAAGGGTTTAAATAGAAGAACACAAGAAAGCCAATTGGGCAAATGGACAGGTGAAACCAATGAGACAATCAACGTCAATCAAACAACTTGGAACAAGACAGACAAAACAGGATAAACAGAGAAGGAAGGAAGGAAGGAAGGAAGGAAGGCAGGCAGGCAGGCAGGCAGGCAGGCAGGCATCGCCAATGTTTACATTGGCCGAGGTGAGTTTTCTCAAAGCTGTCATCTTGTAAGGTTATCCAGTGATACGTGTCTAATTTAACCATTAAGGATTAAAATAACCCTTTTAGTCATGGTCTCTGTCAAGTGATTTTCTTGTGACCCCCCGGTGTCTCAAGACCCCCAAGGAGTCCTGACCCCCACTTTGGGATCAATTGAATTGAACCCCAGCACACTGTATGCTGTATAGATACTGTACCTTTATAGGAAACACAAAGAATTATGCAATTATTGTTAAACCAGTCTCCTCTGTTTATTTTTAAATTGTAGTGCATACAGTATATAGTCATACTTTATGTGAGTTAAGCCCTCTAATCTTTCTAGTTAACCTCTACTGTGGGATACACCTAATTCTAAGTATTGTGGTATATTTTGTTTGAACTCTAGCCAACCAGTGGCATTGCAACCGTTCATTCTTGCATCATGTGTGCAGCTGATTCTAAAAGCCTTGTATTTAGGAGATGCTACTGATCCCACAACACTGTTGAGCCAAGGAGTGCATGCCTTTTGGTTTGGTGCACGATATTGACAAAATGTGATATTGCGATATTGATCATGAAAATTGCAATATTGATATTAATTTAGATATTTTTAAACATAAATAATAACTTATGGTAATGGTTTGGGTTATGGGAAAATGCATCAAAATATATTCATTACATAACAAAACAACACATTTTCAACTGACTGTCATATTGGACTGGTACAAAAACAGTAATTCCAAGCTACCAAAGAGGCATTTGGCCACTAATGTTTCCTCTTCGATCTCTATTATGTCATTAGCTTCCTCAGCCACACATCCTACTGCTGTCTAAATCAAACACAACTAAGCCATACATCCAATGGACGCATCTCTCCACTAAATATGCAGAATATTGCACTTCCTGCAACATTTTCGATAACGATACTGAATCGATAATATTGTGCACCCCTAGTTGGCTTTGCAATACTACATGTGAGGATTACATTTTACATACATAATTGTATGAAATGTATTTGTTAACGATTAAATAGTAGATGCTACTATAGTTACTTAAACTAGTTTATAAAAGGCTCAAGGTGAGTTAACACTCCTCAGTTATCAAGGTCAAGCAAGCTAAACCCAATATGGTACTGTAGCGAAACTAGCAGAGCTAGATAGAAGTAATACATTATTTAAACACACTGCTCTATGCTACTGTAGCCTATTGGAAGGATTTAATAATTTGTGGTTTCTGGTGTACTAACCATCGTATGGTCTGCAGCAATCCACATACCATGCAGCTACTGTACTTCTTTGTCTGTATGTGTATAGCATTATATCACATGCTAAGAAAGCCTGACTGTAAACTCTCAGAAAAAGCCTGGTTGGTTTCTTATTGTCGATGCAGGGTATTGGCCAGCCTGCACCGGCACTAATCTCAACACATATTACATTACGATAGGGTAAACTGTTCTGTCTCCATATATGGTAAATATATACAATGCAAAAAAATATATGCATTTATATTGTATTAATTTGCATGTATTTATGCTAATTCCCATATATTCCCATTCATTTCCACGGAAAGTTTCCACCTCCTGAATATTCCCCAAAATGTGCAAACCTACCCACAACTATTTATTTTTCAGGCTGTGCCTTAATATTAATAACATTACAGCACTACGATTACGATTAGGTAATTTAGCAGACGCTTTTATCCAAAGCGACTTACAATGAGTACAGTTATTACAGATGGTTGAAGGTTTAAATGTGGCCTCATTTTGTGCAAGTTGAAAGAATACCTGAAATGTAATGAAACTGTGATGCTGACTCACTAAAGGAGCTGTACTAAACAGATGCTCTTCACATGAGCTCGGTTTAGTTTGCATCACAACTCCACTGTAAAGCAGGTTTAGTTATAATACTATGTGGATCAAAAACATGTTTGACCCATCAACCCAAAAAGAAGTAGTTAATAACTCAGAGCAAAAGGGAGGTTCAGAGCTCAAGACCCCCAGTGCATGATAGGGGATCCAGGTTTAAGAACCTATTTGAATAGAATCTATAATCTCATAATTTCGAAGCGAGAATCAATCTGGTAAGCCTAGAAATCATTGCAAATGTATTGAGTAGAAGCTGAATTTACCAATCAGCAACGTATTGATACCTATATAGGCATGGTTTAGGGGTCCGGCGTAGTTTAGGTTTGCAGACAGCAAAAATGACCAGATGGTTCATCTAATCAACTGCAAATCATTGTTTGAAAGTGCCTGCCCTTTTCAAACAGTTTTGATGGATGACTTCCCAGATAAACTTGTGACTAACAATTCATATCTGGCATGTCAGGTTACCCCAAAACTCCTCTTGTTGAGACTGCATAGACTAGAGAACACATGCCTATCATGTACAGTATGTATCTTGATACATGCATCCTGGTGGTTTTTAAATTACAGGGGATGATCTGTATGATCAATTTAGTTCCCAGAAGCTACATCTAAAAACGTGGATAATGGTCCGATTGAATCCCTACATGTTTCAGGTATTGTGCCCTCTCATCATTGTGTTTTCTGCAGTAGAGCTGTGATGGACCTTGTAATGACCTCAGCCCTCAATTTGCAGAATGCTCCCTAAGGAAATTGAAGTTGGCAGATACATATTTTCCTGCCCTGTGTCTACCTATTCATAAAATACACTAATAGCCACTTTACTATCAACATACATTTATATAGTTTATAGTAACGATTTTTCTGATTAAAACATAATTTATTGCTATAAGAAATGCAAATAAAGAGCAGGTAGGGAGTCTCACTCAAGAATTCTTAAAGGTGGGTCTAATGTGGACCCACCTTGGCAGTCAATAAAATTGTTTCTTACAGTTTCTCATGGATTATTTTACTGTATAAGGTTTGCAGAAATATACTATATGATACTTTATATTGTGACCTGCCCACTGCTCCTTTGAGGGATGGGTTAAATGCAGAGGATGGATTTCGCTACATCTATGTAGCGAAATTAACAAGTTAACAAGTATTTCTAGTATTTCTGTTTTTGGAATTAGCAATGTCGATGTGAAACAGAAGTAGTAAGCCCTTCAAAGCCTTTGTTAGCTTCCTTGTCTGTATTGGATAAAAAAGGGAGAAAGGCAGGGAAACAGGCAAATTAGAGAAAAGTGCATATGTTGCCATAATTACTGCACAGTTTGTTTGGTAATGCCCCTATGAGGATATGGCCAGCTACGTAGTATGCAAGGCAAGGAACTGATGTTGATCGCCAGTACACAAACCGTAAGTAAAAGTTTAATGTTCAACATTTGCAGATGACCAAATCTGTAAATCTAGTTTTTGATACAGTAACTGGTAGATCACCATAGTTTAAACAACTAGTCTGCAGGTCAGGCATATTATCAAGGGTGATGCACTGTACACATCAATAACTACATTAGATTAATATAGGCTATTGTATATGCAGCTTAAATAATGTTGTGTTGATTTACTTAACCTAAACATTGCTCATTGATAAAGACATACTCGCGTGTCATACCGATATTGTATCCCCTGCCCGAAACGGATTGGCGTTTTTGGTACCGCGAGTAGTAATGCTTATATCTGGGTCAGTGATCGGTCATATCATACAAAACATATAACGTTATGTCTGTGATAATAACCGAATATAACTTTGTTTTTGCTAGCAGCTAGCCACCTATCTATCATTAACCTGTACAGTAGTGGTAAGAACGGCTGCGGTTTAGTGCTATGTAACCCTTCATTAATTAATACGTGCTTATGGGTACATGGCTGTTTAGCGGGCAAGGATGGCTGCAATGTTGTGCTATGGTATAGGTTAAAGGGCACATTCCATGAAAACCAAGTATTTCTAGTTGTTTTTGGAATTAGTCATGTCGAGGTGACCCGGAGAAGTACACAGCCATTCAAAGCGAGCTGTTCGCTTCATGGTCTGTAATGTCCATGTGGGGAAAAAAAAGGCGGAGAAACAGGCGAATGAGAAAACAGCCCAGTTGCAATGTAGATTAATGCAGTTTGTTTGGTTAACGCCTCTATGAGGATATGCCCGCCCATAGCACGGCAGACTGTTGTGCTATTTAGAAGCAGCTAACGATACCTGCAAGAACAAGCAATTTATGTCTGGGTCAGAACAAAAGAATAAATGTGCTGTTCCTGGATGCACAGAAGAGAACTGTAGTACGTGCTATGTGAATTAAGGCAACGAATTGGCAACAGGTGCTGGGACGGAAAGCTTCTTCAACCTCCGCCCAGGAAGCGGAGGTGAGACCTCACGTGAGGCTAATAGGGAGCCGATTAAGTGCTGGGGGCGCTGTCCGGTGCTGAATTCACGGCCTGGCCCTCTCCAGTGCTGGTTTGTATTCAGGAAGAAAAGAGAACCCAGTTTCAAACAGTTGGCATATAGTAATGGATGCGAAGGCCGGCAGATGTTTGTGCTCCGCCTGCTTTGCTGACGTGACATGATGAGTAACTACGAGTAGAAGTCACATACAAGTGAATTGAATAGAGCAACGCTCAACGCAGCCGGAATAAAATCTAAATGCACAAACATTGCTACTCATGTGACACACTTGCAGATATCACACTGGAGAAATACAGTGTAAACTAGCAAAGTTACTGTGCTTTGGTAGTGTAGCAGTTGTAGGTCTAACTGTTATTGTTTCGAATCAGATCTACACATGACAGGGATTTAGAGATTTGAAGGCATGGCAAGCTTCAGACGGCTTGCTATTATTAGCGCCGTTGTAGCTGGATAGTGGTCTGCCAATTTTGACCACTCATTTGCAGTCACCTGTCTGTAGTTTATTTTCCTAATATAAGCAACGATATTAGACATAGGAAGAACCAGAGGTGGGTGCGCTACACGTACTCTGTTACATTTACTTAAGTGTCTTGAGTGAAGAAATTTGTACTTCTCAAAGTAGTTTGAATGGAAAATACATTTAACTTTTACTCAATTATATTTGTGTATATTTTCTTTTACTCTGCTACATCCGGCTATATTCCAGGCGTTACTTGCTACATCAATCCGACCATTTCAAACATACATAAACAATGCGAACGATCTCGCGACTGCTCTCCGGTATTCAAAGTAGATCACCGAGGCTGCAGTTTTGCCAACTCAGTATGGAAAGTAGCTATTGGCTGTGCTAAAAGTCGCTAAATTACATCATCGCCTAATTTGCATAATTTGCCACCTGTGAGTGCGCTGGGATGATGGAGGGGCCCACGGCAGCACCTGCTGCTGGAGGACAAGAGTAAGAACGATACGTGCTTTCATGTCAATCTACAAAAGTCTCCAGTAACACCAGAAAAAGTTGCGAGATTTGTCGCTTTTTTGAAAAAGAGTCGCTAGAGGGGTCTGAAAACTTGCTAAATATAGCGACAAAGTCCCTAAATTAGCAACACTGCAGGGCTGACTGGCGCTGCAGTAAAGATCGTTTCACAGCGAGTGTCAAGCAACGTAACCATAGAAACTAATTCGTGCTGCAAGCGACGTTCTCCTGTCTGCCACACACACACTTATTCAGTTACAAGAAACGTTAAAAGTTTCACAAAGACTTAGCTATTACCACAGACAAGTTATATGTATTTGGCCGTTATAAAGGGTATTACATCCATATAAGAACAGCTGTAGCCATAGCCTATATTTGGTGCAATAAAGCTACCCAGAAAACACACAACGTTGTCACGTTTTCTGGGCGACCAGCTACCATAAAATGTCTCAACGTTGTCTGGAGAACCAGAAAACATAAAGTTGTCACAACGTTGCCAGCAAGTGGTTCTTCTGGGGACTACCCATGGGACGATATGAAAAATGTATATCACAATTATCCTGGCCAAAATCATTGCGATAAACGATATTATCACGATTATTTTAAAATGGCTCTAAAACATACTGAAATCACTTTCTTACATTTTCTTAAGAAACAAACCTTTCTATTGTATCATGACACACGCTAATCTTTTTTTGTGTGATTCATTTCGTTTTGAAACCAGTATTTCAACCAATTTGATTAATAATTTTTATGTGGGGGACAGTGCTCAAGCCGAGCCTTCAGCCATAGTGGTGATTGACTGGAAAGATGCAGACTATAAATAAGTTAGTATTTATCAATACAATTGGACTGTACAAGTGAGCTAGGCAGCTTTTGTCAAGTAACTAAAATATTAATATTTATGATTATCCCGACAATGGACATTCACCACGATACGATTATAGTCAGTATTTTTATAGCGATAAACGACAATATCATAAATTATATCGTCACATCCCTACTGGCGACATAACAACAGCATTTAAAGCGTCTGAAATACCGGTAGGTCTAATAGTTACAGTACGGTAGCCTACTGTACCGTACCATAATTTACATTCATTAATCAGTTTGTTGTCCTATTTTGTACTGTTTGTACAACACACAACTTTGATTCTATAACAAATTACTCATGTCTAACTAATTGATTCAATATTCTGTCTACTGGAGTTACCCATAAGCAATGTGTCCGTGTGACTGTACCGTACGGGGAGCAGAACTGTCTGTAACTGTTGAATCTTCTGACCTGATTACCGTACCGATACCGGAGACTCACCATCTCTCTCCCTTTTTTTCAGTTTTCCTGTCGGAGCCCAACCAGCTGGGAAATTTATTTTTTACTTATAACAATCTTCAAAACTAAATAAACAAAATGTATTGACAATGGTGTGTTGTTGCCTTATGCTCATAGCAGTTAGTTGTAAAGTGTTTAAATCAATGTCATTTGGATGTGGAAGTGACCATTTATTCTTAGTTACAGACCAGATTAAATACGGTAAAGTTATACAGTACATAAAGTGAGTATTGCTATTATTAGTAGGCTTATGAGCAAATGCTTTAGCCCAAATAGCCTATATAATAAACCATGAGTAAACTGTAAATAAACCGCAGTGCTGCACAGCGTTGTCATTACGTCTCCAAAGTTGTAGGAACAACGTCGTCACAATTGTCACAAACGTTGAAAGCATCAAACTGGCAACGTTGTGAGCACCAAATTACAACGTTGTCACAAAGATATTGTGTTTGCTGGGTATAGGCGAGTTGCAAGCGCTCCCACATATGGCAATCAGTTCTGCGCAGGTGTACACATTTGGCACGACACGTGCCCCAACCTTTTCCCCCCATTGTCTTTGTGCAAATTTTCAGGATTGTTGTGCTAATTTTCACTTTTGTACAAATACAAATAATTTGGTGACACACAAATACAAATAACAAATACAAATAGTGGGCTCTCTACACATCCCCAGTAAATACATGGCTGGTTATCAAAACGTAACACCCCTTAATGTGCAATATTAACACCTTGAAAACACTGCTGAAAATAAACCATATGTAGTTCAAAACCCATAAAACTATGTTCAAAACGCATTTTAGTACTAGCAGTAAAGCAGTCGTAGCCTCACGTCAACACAGATACGTGGAAGTCCGTGCGGGGTGGGCAGCGGCTTGTTAAAGTTAAAGCAAATGTCACAGAAATCTGACCGTTTTTCCAGAGTTGTGGTTGTGATCATGCTATTCCACATAATTTATGTAGAATGATCACCTAAAATGGTCAACTACATTGCTTTGAGAAGTCAAGGAACTGTGTCAAGGAAAAGTGAAAAGGAGCATGAAATTACTCCTTTAAAATATTATGACTTGCTCTGATAACAGCAGGTAGCCTACCTTTAGCTACTTTATACTGTACATGCTTAAAATGCCAAAAGTAAAAGGTTCTAAACAGAGATGCACCAATCTGACCGGTCTGTCTAATTATTGCCCGTTACGTTACCGATCATATGCCAGCACCGGCATGCATGCGCCGCAAAAACATTCACGTTCATAAATCTATTATTCACATAAGATGACATATCACTAGTAACTTTATGATAAAAAGTAACTTTTAATTGCTATTGCAGGTATCTCGCTTAGGGATCTATGTTGGGGCTTGACACATGACATTTGAGCTAACTAATAGCAAAATCACATGTCTGAGACAACACATTAAAGTATTACAAATAAAATGTCAGTAGAATGAGGACAAATACTATGTGGAGGCTGCCTTTAGTGTCTATGGTCGTTGCCTCTGAAACAGCCTGCCTCAGGAGCTTAGGGAATTACAATCTGTGAACACTTTTAAAATCAATCTTAAGACACCTTTCTAGTTCAGCATTCTCTTACATCTTAAATTTTTGTATGATCTGTTTTTATTGTGCATGTACATTTATAATTGTTCACTGCTATACTGTTGTATCGTCAATGTATAGTTTTATTTTTCATAATTGCACTGTTCACCACCTTTTAGTGCAAACTTAAGTTTGATTTGATGTTTGATTTGATTTAGAATACCATACTAGTTTTTACAGTTTTTTTACACATTTTAAAATGCTTGCAAAAATAAATATAAGCAAAATATACTCTGTATTGTGACCTAATTATTTATCAGCACAATAGCCAGAGGGAGCATTGAACACACACACTTTACTTGCACACCCTGTCACGGATTAAACACACTTTAACAATTTAAGATTCTATAATTGCCTCTCCTGCATAACTAACTACACAAGCCCTGTTGGCATTCGATGTCCCATTTTAGGTTTTGAGTTAGAGCTTTTTCAGGGTTAACTAGGGGTTTTTACAGTCCCCATCAATGTTTAAAAGCGTACTTTGGTGTACACTGGTAGAGCATTTGCATTGCTACAGCATGTGTGCTTGCCCTAGCTTGCATTTACTATTGTGATGTGCAATGTCAGTAATTCTATCACCTTTTCCAGTGCAAAAGGTGGTATATTAGTGATCGGAATTCCACATCATTTGATATTTACTAAGGAGAGGTGGACAGTGATATACGATACTGTAGCATCTCAGATGGCCAGTAGAAACCTGTTTGTGTTAAAAGGTAACATATTCGTTTGTGTGTGTGTGAGTGACAGAGAGAGAAATAAAGAGAAAGCATTTGAAACAACAACTATTCCTCAACTATTCATTTAGAGGTGGAAGGGGTAATGAAAGCTGCCTTTCTGGAAATGTTCTCAAAATAGCAATTTATGATATTGACAGAATATATTGTAATTACTTTTCATTCATGTTGATCCTCTACTCCTCCTACAGTACTTTTGAGTCTGACACACAAATCCCTTCCCCTCCTTCTATCCACCTTCTGTGGTCAGTTTTGTTTGTATAGCCACATACAGTTTTCTATCTCCAGTCATGTTACTGACTCTAGGTGTCTAATCCTAAACTATTGTCAGTATACACATACTGTATATACACACCGTTCTATACCGTACTGTACACAGTTGATAGAAGTTTATATAAGGTCAGTGTGCATTACTTCATGCATTTATGATAATTCATATCCTATATCCTTTCTCTTAAGAATTACTGATTACTGTTACTGAGGTTTCTGTACATGAAAGTTCAAAACCGATACTCATGCATTCCATTACATCTCTGGAGGGACTTAATTGCATTTTTAAGTGTCAATTAAGGCTGCTCACCTTCTGACTGGATTGAAGGATTTGGAGGTTTGACTCTTTGCAGGCTCTGGGGTCTAATTAGGCCTATAGTTAGGCACTGCTAGTGTGGGGGTCACATGTACAGACATCTATACTATACCAAAGGGATTACAGATCTGATGTGGATTTGTGAAAAGAGAATGTCATGATAGTGTAACCATTGGAGAACGCTCTACTGTGGTTGAGTAGAACACACTAATATGAGATTTAGTAATTACTACTATATAAATACATTTAGAATGACAATAATTATGATGGCTACTTTAGCAGGTAAACATAATTAGTCAGTTACTTCCTTGCCTCATTATCATCATTTTGAAATTTCTAATGATTTGTCTCAACTGACAAACGTTGGCCTCCACTAACACCCATGGTAACATTCATCTCTGATATGCTGTGAAAGCCAGCCTTCTCTGTGAATACCATGTGTCCACTTTAGGTCATTGTGAGTCATGAAGCTACAGTACCAATTGGCATGGCTGATGACAGTGGTAGACATGGAATTACAAGTGTGACTCAAGTTGTTTCTGTGATATGCATGAAGACAAGAAACTACATATTATTGGCTTGGCTTTACAATAGAGAGGGGCTTACAAGAGAGTTTATAATAAGTCTTACATTTAATAATGTTTTAAGGATTTAAAACACATTTTAAAGTGATGTCAGTTTGACTGTCTAATCCCACATTCAGCTATGTGTTTAATGTTACCAAGTTGATTTAGTATTGTATGTTTTCATCCATCCATCTTCTCCCGCTTATCCGGAGTCGGGTCGCGAGGGCAGCAGCTTCAGCAAGGGACCCCAAACTTCCC
>JAODTR010006680.1:0-10671 GCA_025399935.1 Amblyopsis rosae | reverse complement strand
CCTGGGAACGCCTCGGGATCCCCCAGTCAGAGCTTGCTGATGTTGCTCGGGAAAGGGAGGTTTGGGGTCCCCTGCTGAAGCTGCTGCCCCCGCGACCTGACTCCGGATAAGCGGATGAAGATGGATGGATGGATGGATGAATCTGGAAACAGATTAAGAAAATACAGTATTACGCTTCACTTACGAGTTCCACTTTGTCTCTGAGGAACATAGGAAGCTTGTTTTGAGACCAAGTGGTAAATTAGGCATGAGATGCATGAGGACCCAGGAATGCAGATGTGAGTGCTCATTCTGATTAGAGTGTCTGCTGATGGTAATAATTTATGATTATTAGTTGAATAATCAAAATAAAGCCCTTCAGTAGTAAACAGGCTACGATCGGGTTTTATAATTTTTTCTCAGGAAGATAAATACAATAATCCACAGTATTTTTATGATCGAGTACAATATTTCAGAAGCACCCATAACCATCTGACCAGACATCTATGATATCTAGTTCCACCTACACCTAGGACAAATCTACTAAAATCTTCAGTAATTCATAAAGCAGATTATATTGTTTCAAATACATTTTTATTTTTTATTTTAAGAAACAAATAAAAAAATACACACTAGTATTTTGAATATACATACAACTGTATATACTTGTCATGGATGTATTACTTGACGGAGCCATAGATTCTATAAATAAATAAACAAACCCTCCATGATGTCACCCATAGTTTTTCACAATAACTAATTTGAACACCGCTGTGCTTGCTCTGGCCGTCACCATCTTTGAAGTACCTCACTCCTCCTGTAACACCCCTCTATGCACCCTATTCATTATAATGGGATACATGTATGAATAATATATTTCTAACTCATGAGTTAAGAAAATTCACATCCCAAACAGTTGTCATGAACTGGGAGACTACAGTAGCTATAGACCAAAACCGTTTTTTGAACCAGGCTGTAAACATCTTTATATTTGTCTGTAAAATCAGACATTTTAACATTATGGTCTATGGGGATTGACTCCCTTTGCAACCAGCCTCAAGCCATTCGATGAACTGCAGGGTTTGGCACTTCCGCATTGTATTCATTTCTCAGCACCGGAGGTTCCCGCTTTGTTGTCGCACTCCAGGAAGAATATCCATTGTTACGACGTTAGCTAATTGGAATGCTAAAAAAAATCAATAATCTGACATAAAAATCATCTTCATGTTCAGTAGTCTTTCAAACATAATTCCATGGCGGTCTGTAGTGGAAAAGTTGTAACTTTGTGTTAGCTTAGTTATGGAGTCTAGACAGCAGACATTGTGAAGCAAAATTGTATTCGATTAATACATCACATTTGGAAGAGATTGGAAAATGTTAATACAAATTCACTTGACTATAAATATAAACAGTTTGAAATATCCCTTTAAATGCAGAGAGTTAATTGTGCATCACTACTTGTGGAGACTTAATAAGTCATGTTTCAAGAGTACAAGGCACAAAGTTCACACAGTGTTGTTTCTGCAAGGAATACAAGTGAAGAGGTTTCCTGGTTTGCGGTTCAGCGTCTACTATACAGAAAAATACAAAAAAGCTAATTTGTTCTGCAATAATCTAGAGAGCGTAAGAACAAAAACGCATCAAAGGCCTAAAGACCAGAATTGCCTTGATGCATTTTGATATACTTTCCTTTCTGCAGGCAATAATCTCAGGCAAGGGTATCCCATTGATCCTTTGGTCTCTTAAGAGCTAAGGGACACCAGTCTCATGAATCCACTGTTTTTGCGCACATGGGAAAAAGGCAGGTGGAGAAAAATAAATTGATGAAACAAAAACATGATGAAAAAGAGGGAGGGATAAAATAAACGACATCAGACGGTGGATTTTGAAATTGCATCGTGCCAACTCCGCTTATTATATTTCACATCTCATTATGCGGCGGGGGCTTTCTCGGAGATGGCTGTTTGTCACTCACTGTGCCTGGAATAACAATGACTCCCAGGCTTAGTTCATGGGCTTCATTTGCTGATAGGAAGAGACATGTTTCTTTCAATGTAGTGTGGCACATACACAGAAAGCAGGCCTGCCACAAAGTAGAAGACACAAGGAGTTAAATGTGTACAGACTTCCTTACAACTTCCTTGTAGGTCTAGGTCTCTCTTAAAAGGTGTTTTTCCTTGAGTAAATCCTTGTACAGTACCTCGATCAAACCGACTAGTGTGGGTGTTATAAACACTCTGAATGCATTGTGTCACGGACATCGCTGTGCCTCGTAGCATTCCACTGACTGACAGAAACTCCCACCTAAGGGAACAGATGTTTCAGTGACCCCCTCAATAAATCTGCTAAAGGGAGGTGAGGCATCGCCAAGGCAACTAATCCCTTTGCTTCGTTGATGGAGAGCAGGACCAACTGGGATGAATTTCCAGTTCTCTTTATAACTGTGTCACTCTGCCATCAAATAAGATGGAGGTGTCTGGGGATGCGTTAGGTGGTGAAACAGATGATGTGGAAGTTTTCTGTTGCATTATTGAATCGGGCTGTTCTTCACACCTCGTTGATCGGTAATATAATGAGCTGTCTGTTGCTTGTAGCAGCTCAGCTGTTTAGAGAGGGTATTAGCTATGGATGTTAGAGAGCCAGCTAGTGCAAATTCCAGATTGCATGCTAGATCTGCCCCACAAGCCCCTCTGATTACTGGCCCTCGATTTTATTTCACCACTTTTGACATGGTGGAGAAAGTCAAATTCCACACTGAAAACTCCTGATTCTGCTCATTGAAAATATACAGGTGTGCTTTTCCTCATTAACCATTGAGGTTAATGAGGAACAGCAATTGTTTTGAAAAATAATTAAATATAAAAACATAAAAATTACTTAATATAAAGCACAATTGTAAAAATAGCCTACTAAATATATGGTTCATTTTGCACCTGCCTTTCAGGGAAACACAAAAGAGCCTTTGTACTAGACTACATTCTAACTGTGCTAAAGTCTTAAAATGCCTTGTCCACCCACACAGTTGTTTGAGGTAATGTGGCTGATCAAACTTCTCTTTAGGACTGCGTGGGCATGTCCACCCCATGAGACTGATATCTCCTTGACTACACCTATGTGGGTGTACAGGGACTTTAAACTTTAATATACTACACATGTCAGAAGAAAGAAAATGTGAAATTATTTGGCAGTGCTGTTAAAATGGGGTATTTTAAGATGGTTAAATTTGTTACACAATAAATGTTATGATCACTTTTATACAAAAACATCCACACAGATAGAAAGTGGCGATACTAAACAGAAAAAATGGCATTCCAGATGTCCCCTTGCTTCTTCACACTTTAGTCAGCACTTTTATTCTTCCATTGCATTTTAAACGAGTGCACGGAGGTAAATGCCAGCTCCCACCTGCACCCGTTAGTTGCTGCCATTACAAAGGCATAACACTAACAGCTTGGCGATTTAGAGATGGTGCGTTTCAATCTCATCCATGGAGTCATAATGAGGTCAGCCACATGGTCAGAAAGACGGCGTACAATAGAGAAATAAAAAACAAAGAACGTAAGGAGACATCCTTTTTACATTCTTTATGAAAAGGTAGAAAAGGAAGAGTAATTTTTATGCATCAATTCATTATTAAGGCTAAAACGTTTCACTTTAACAATGTATGCATGCATGTGTGCGTGCATACGAGAGACAGATTAAGAGAGTGAAAGAAAGAGAGACTACTGTTCACGATTTAGGATGGGCATTGTATTAACGGGTGAATCGGGACGACCCAATTTCTATTAGTTAGAAGAAAAAAAAAAGAAGACATGTTTAAGTATTATAGCCTCATAAAGCTTAACACAAGCGAGGATTTATTTTTGCTACCATCCAAATAGCTCCCCAGGCACACAGTGCACCTAGATAATGCCAGTAAGGCGGCAGAAAACCAATAATTCTGGGTGCTCTGGTGTGCAGCTCAATTGGATTTGTCAGCCTCCTTCATCAGTTTAATAAAGTCCCTGGCTCCATCTATCCAACCTAAATCCTACACATGCCACCCCTTGCTTGTGACACGGAGCATGGAGGGAATGAATACCACTGTGATTACAATATGTTGGTTCCAATGTAAGTGCTTGGTTACTTTGTGTTTCATAGGAATTAGTGAAACTGTAATTTGTTGATGCAATGAGCATGTTTAAAAAGACATTTAAAAAGCAAATAAGTGAAGCATTCTATACTTTTGTTAGTTAAAAGTAATAAAAAATACCTTCCAAAAATAAGGTCGCTACAAAATTTGAATGCAGTTATTACTGAAGGAATTCCAAATGCGCTGTAAATCAATGGTCTAGTCCGCATAGTAATAATGGAAATGAAGTGGATGTTTGCGTTCTGGCCGTCTCATTATCACAACCAATAATCAAAGGCTGTGCTTATTGCGTCAAGCTGTGAAATGAAGTGTGGGTGTGTGTGTGTGCATGTACAATAGATCAGACACAAGTCATTTTTAAGCATGTGATGCCTGCCACAAAGGCATCGCAACAAAACACTGGTGTGAATTACAGGGAAAGATCAATGTGTGCCTTTTTGAACTGGCTTGATTATCAAAACGCTAGAAAGTGGCCAAATAGAACAAGTAATGCAAGTTGTTAATTAAGATATGCATGCGCCATTCGTGCACGGCTTATGTTGATCTTTCTCAGCTTGTTAATCAACTGAGAATGCCAAAATCACTGTGGACATTAATTTGACATAATGTTACCAGGCAACCATATATTTTAACCCACTGAAAAAGGCAGGCAGGCAGAGAAGAAAAGAATGTGTGTTATATTGAGAACAGCAGAATCAGTTAATTGTTAATTCAGCTCATTTGAATCCTCATTAGCCGCGGCGTTAGGTTTATTCGGTGGGGTTCTTAAGGCAATCAGGAAAATCCAGCCTACCTATTGATCACCTACTTAATGGTGCTCACTCCTCTGCAACCTGTGCCTGTGTTGCTCAGAGTCACCAGGCAGAATACAGTGCTGCAGGTGCATGATGATTCATCCACACAATGACACAGGAAGAGAAAAGGAGCAATATTGTGAGCCCTTCTTCTTCCCAGGAGCAAATTGATAGATTTGGCTGATGCCTAAATGCTAAATATACCCGGTCCTTGCAGGGAAGAGAACATCCAATGCGGGACTCCAATTTTATCCTGGAAGATTCCCTCAATCAGTCCCCGCCCCGCAGCACTGAACAGAGTTTATATCCTCAGCCGTCTATCAATAAGGTCCAGATTTGAGGCATGTCTGTCACGGCTGTGGATAGACAGAATGAGGGAGTTCATGAGTATAAGCAGAGGGAAGACGAAGAGAAACATTGATCATCACTACTCACATTCACCAGTTTGGCTTAAAAGGGATCCTTGGCCCCACATTAAACAATAAGAGTGGAGACCGATAAGGTCCAATGATGTGTTCTTCTAGAGCATGAGAAGGGTTAAGGCTTATATAATAATAATAATAATAATATTAATACATTTTATTTAAGGACACCTTTCAAGACACCTAAGGACAACTTACATTACAAATACAAAGACAAATAATATTCATACATTTCACTAAAACTGGAGCATACATATTACACCTACTAGATACAAATAAAAAGAGTAAAGGAGACTAAGCAAAGATTTTAATTAAAAATGTGTTTGTTGTGGTCAAATATGAGGGAGTCAGTAATATTGAAAGGGGAATATAGTTATATAAAACAATCAGAGGTTGAGAGCCAGGGAGTTTAAATTAAAAGAAAGGCATTTGAATGTAGTGTAAGCTAGGTATATTAACAGATTTGGCTTTCAGCCATCAGCTTGCCCAACCCCGCACTCTCGTCCAATGGTGCGCGGTTAGAAGATGGAAACAAAGCAAGGTGAGTTTGCTGTTATAAACTCGTGAAAGTGTAGGGTCGAATTGTCAGAGAGGGAGCGGACATCAATCAGAACAGCCAACAGGGCCCGGCAAAACATGCAATGTCCATCGTTGGACGAGGGCCGCGGGGGGCGATTCACTGAGGAGAGCCACCGTGCGTCTCTGCGAGACAGACCCAGGGTAGACTCGGACAACGAAGAACCCTAGCCCCCAATGTGGACAAACAGAGCTGGGGGGCGTGGCACAGGTCCCCAAACAGAACAGTATATATGTCAGTGTATCTGTCAAGGCCAGCAGGCCAGATGTCCCCCTCCCAGCTCAAAACATATTTTGGTCTGTTCCGATATTAATTCAAATAAGTAGGATTGTGGCCTTTAAACTCATTGTCAGTACATTTAGCATACAGCAAATACCCATTTTCAACACAAGGAGGTGCTGTAGCAAAAATCAAACGACTTGTTTCAACACGCTGCGTTGCGTGTATTAGTTCGTATCCATACATTTACATACTTACATATGCTATTGTCATCTTTACTCTTATTTACGCTTAATGTGCAAACTTACAATATACTGTATCAGATTCTGATTCTGACTATTACCGTTTTACTGAATGTTTGGAGGCACGCTATACAACAAAACCTAATTGACAAAAATACACCTACTCCTGGTTTGGTGGCCACAGCCCAGGACATTGAGTCACAACCTATTGTCATGTACCTGACTAAATTAGTGAAAATGTTGTCATTGATCACTCTGGTAATGTCATTCTATTTCAATTTGGTAAACGGTAGTGCTAATTGTGATTATTAAGATAGTGAGAATTACTTTATTATGTTATTGTTTTATTCACAAATATATGGCTGGGATTTGTATCGGCAAATCCAAATAATTACAGTATATGCTGCTGGTTTCACCAGGGCCTCATGTAGACCAATAAATAATGCAAATGTACATTAAAGATAATCTCTTGCCGTTTTTGTTTTATATATCAAATTAGAAAATGTTGAAAAATAAAATAGTGCAAATTATTTTTCCAAAGTTTGTAACAAGTATTATAAGCGTCATTTTTCGTTGGGTTTGTTGAAATAATCCCTGAAGGTGTGTAACTTGTTTGACTAAAGATTTTCTCTCTGTAAGGGTTTCTCTCTGTATCATCCAACTGAAATGACATGTATAACAACAATAGCTTGATACATTATTGATCCCTGTCAGGGATTCTTTTTCTAAACACCACAACAGCTCATGGGCATTGATTTGTTTCACCCGGTTACAGCACTTGTTAAGATAGAACTCTTCCTTTGTTTTGTGTTTTTTAGGGAGGGCACAGCCAGCCAGCCAACCAGCCAATACAGACAGCGTAAACTCCCTCGAGCCGAATGGCCTTTGAAGAGCGAGAGTAAAGGAAAACAGAAAAACAGTGATGGAGTCCAATCTTGTGGCCTATTATCCTCCTATCTATTTCCGTGGAGGAACATCGCCCAAAGCCACGACAAACAAATGCATGGGAGTATGGCAGAGCAACACCTTGAACTCCCCCTCCCTAACCGTCTCAATGTTCCAATCTACACTCCCGGGCACTTGGTAAGAAAGGTAGGAAACAACTGTGCCAGAGGCCATGTCATCCAGTTTTACAGAGCAACAACAACATTGTACGGAACACAGAGAAAGACAGACTAAAAGAGAAAGAGAGCGTATATTGCAATGAAAGGAGATGACAGGTGGAGAATCAACCAATGAGAGGGGAGGAAGGAAAGAGAACAATAGTAATATTAAGAGGAATGGGCATTTTAGTTTGCCATCACTGATGTACACCTACAGCAAGTGCCATTTGAGATGTTAATTCACATAATATGCACAACCACAACATGGCTACAAAATTGCGAGAAATTTGCTCATGTCGATGTCTGCCATTACTGAAGTCATATATCATATTTAAACGGAACAGACCGACATGCACAACATGTGAATATAATAACTGCAAAGCCAGCGGGCAAGGGGACAGGAAAGTGTTAAAATGTTAAATAACATTATTTTATCAAGCAGACATGATAGTGAATATAAGTGTAGATATGTGTGGCCCCCAAACACAGGTGGCAGTATTGAGTTAAAAGCTAGTTATAATGCAATCAAGTAAGCGTTTCAGTGAATTACCAATGGTCACCAGGACATTGTTTTCAATGAAAGAGGCATTGTATTGTCTAAATGCTGGCATCTATTCTTACATACTGTATTTCCCTTCTATAGTTTGTCAGACTGCATGAAGTGAACTGTATTTGAGGAGCGGTCACCCTGTGAACCCCCGTAATTTGTAACACAAATCACCCCTTACGTAAGATTAATTTGCCTCTGAAGACCTGCGCTGTGAAAGGTTATGAATGGACTTTAATATTAACTAGCCTTGCCTGGAGGACAGCAAGCTCATTCTAGTCGGTACATTTCTCCATTTCTCTCTCGCTCTGCCACCATGGCTCTCTCACGCGCCGATTTCCTTTCCTCATTTTGGCATGCATCATGAACATGCAGGCATTCATGTAATAGAAAGTGATAACAAATCCAAATTATACAGCAGGAAAAAGTGGCTTCATTTATCTAACGCTTGCGGAGCATACTCTCAAAAATGAGGGTTGAGTTAAAGCGGTTGGAGTTTTTTATTCAGTGAAAAATGCATCATTATGAAAATCCATGTGTTGCATTTCCCCCTGCAGTGGATTCATAATTTCACGTCCTCCGACAGCTATTATTGCCTCAAACTCTGACAAAAGAGGAGGCACACGAATTACAAATGGTCTTTTCTCTCAATGTCTTCCCTTTTTCAGGCTGTGATTTTTGACTGCTGCTATACGTGGGGATAAATCTCGACTGCCTTTCCTTAGCGGCTCCGCCAATCGCTAGCTTGGAATAAATACCTTGCTTGTTCAGATTTTAAGGTTTCAGGCACTTTTATGTGTCTCTCTCAACAAAGTCCCAGTTGACTGGAACTCCAAAATCTATCCCAGCATGTGAGGCATGATTAGATGGAGAAGGAACACATGTACAAGTGGTTTCATCACTTTTATGCACTCGCTACCGGTTTGGATGAGGTCTTTTCGGACAGAGAGAAAACGACTTGCCTTGATTTGAGAGAGAGAGGCAAGAGGAATGCAAATGATAGTATAAGATCAATGGAAGTAGAAAACTGGCCAGGGTCAAACGGAGGATTGTGAATGGGATGAGTAGGTGGGGGAGCACCGTAGGGTGTGAGTTTGGAGTGGACTCGATTAAAAAGGAGTCAGACTTGATGGTATTTGGTTCATCCCCCTGAGGAAATTGTAGTCTCCCCCCACCCAACAGAAAAGAGAACTATGAATGAGGATGCCTGGATCAACAGTTTGAGATCCACTGGCCAAATCCAACACCAATGCCAACATTAAAAGGCCATTGTGGCTCATTTGCTTAGCCTTTGCAGCCTTTCCTTGCCTTCTTATTTGTCAAGCCAGGGGAAACCATCACTCAGGTGACTGGGTTTAGCCATCTGTTAGCACTAACCAGTATGGCCTTGTCAGCAAAACCCCTCCACATAACATTTGATAACGCTGCCTTTTACTATGCACTGATCATAGCAAACCTTCCATCTGTTGTAACATATTTGAACGTACCCACTGATATTTTGGTTTGTTGAACTGTCAGAGGGCATGCATTCCCTTTCCACACTTTACCCCTACCTCCACGATTGCAGTAATATACAGTATGTACCTTTATAAACCGGGTGGCAAAGTTATCAGGGAATTACAAAACATTTCTGGCAGGTATGTTAGGAAAATAGGAACATATCCAATTTCATTACAGGATATCTAAAATAACCTGGGTTAATTTCTAACCCAGCTCATCTAAAATGGGCAGAAGTAAAAATGTTAAATGTGACTTTAATCTCTAAAGGATTGTTAGTAATAGTTATCTACAGAAGATCAACAAGGTGCATGGAATACACTGCAAGTCTAAGAACCCAGTATCTTAAGCTTAAAACACACAGTAATCACTTTTCAACATGTAAGTGCCATACTGTCCTTGGCAGACTAGTAATAATGAATTATCCATAAATGCACTCAAGTGGCTAAATATGGGCTTCTTCAGAAGCCTCTCATTGTAAAAGAAAAATGCTAATAAAGTTTTTCCTCCAAATCTTCGAATGCATGTGATGAAACCAAACTGAAGTGAACTGCATTGAAAATACTTGATATAAAAATATAAAATGAGCAACATTAATAATATGATCCAAGTTTAGGAAGAGCAATATTGCCAGTCAAATAATGAAGATTTAAAAATGGTCAAATAATGCACACACTATCACTAAAACTGAACCACTGAGGTTGAAGAGACAAACAATCCACACCAATTGTATTCAAAGTGCTTCAGTAGAGACGGTATGCCAGGTAAGCTAGATGTAGGATGCACATTTTGAAAAATGTATACATATTTATGTAGTAAAGGAGTCATTCTATGAAATCTGAATATTTCTAGTTATTTTTGGAATAAGTTACTGTATGTCAATGTGACTGGCTGGAAACGTCCTGGGCCTTTCAAAGTGGACTATTAACTTTCCGGTCTGTAATGGACACAGAAGAAAAAGAGGTGGAGAAACATGCAAATTAGATAAATGTGCGGTTCCTATGTAGAACCTGCACGTTTGTTTGGTATCACCCCTATTAGGATATGGCCTCCCAGTCACCTACCGCAGTATTCTATGAAATATACAAGTCAAGTCAAGTCAATTTTATTTATATAGCCCTTAATCACATTGCAGTCTCAAAGGGCTTTACAACCTACA
>JAODTR010006679.1:0-10672 GCA_025399935.1 Amblyopsis rosae | reverse complement strand
ACAACACAGCTCTCAGGATCATAGGGACACACAAACCTCTCCACCACGATAAGGTGATGGTTCCCGGAGAGGCAGTAGAAGCGTACAGTATGTAAATAAGTGTGTCCATACCCGCTTCACGAAGTGCATTGTGGATCTGGTTATGTCAGGCTAGGGAAATGACCCTTTTTCATTTATTTCATATTTTAATTGTTATTGATCATTCTGCTATTATATATTGCTCTATTTTTTAAATGTTAGATATTATGTGGAATGTGCACACACATACACACACACACACACACACACAGATAACAGCTGTTTTAAATAATCCCTCTAGGAAGCTGTTGCCGGCACCTTGTTGCCATGTTAAAAGTTTTTTGTTTACATTTTAGTTTAAATTTGTACTTACAAATGTGTGTTAGCTCAGACCATCCTCTCTGGTGGACCAACCACATGCTGTGGGAGGCAAACATCTCTGCCAGTGTGCCTCTGATGCAGATCTCCTTGAGAATGTAGACACCTGCAAATGCAAGGGCGTTCACACATGCTGGGTTCATTTTTGCATTGTCACATTTACTGATAAAAGGCATTAGAATTGACATTCTTTCATAAGAAAAAGTTATAGACGGTTACTTCTAACTACGATAGAGTATTAAAAAAGTCCAAGGCTCAAAGTCGACAGCATTCAGATCCAGGCATTAAGAGGGCTAGGCGTATTTTCAAAGCCGTAAGCTTTGACAAGAGAAATGTCACCCATATGGTGTAGGAAGATAATCTAATACCTCTCTGTAAGTCTCTGAGTCTTCTCTCTGCATATTCACAGACCAGAGGTAGATGCAGGCTAGGTTTATAGCAAAGCTACCAACCTCAGTGGTTTAATGTCCCTCTGTGGCCACCGTACACGCAGAGCTGTCTCCATCTTTACTAATGTGCCCATTTGGCACTGATGTATTGACCCCAGCTGCTGCCCGCCAGCCCATAAAGATGCTCCTGTTTAATAGAGGCTGCACTGAGAGTGGGTGGTGAAGTGCTCGCGTCTGGAGACCACGTTTGCTTTGTTGGTGTGCAGGGGGCGTCAACACGGTGTCAACATGCCGGGTCTCAGCAGGGCCCTGTTGGTGGTGGTGCTGTTGTTTGTGGTGGTGGTGTTGTTGGTGGTGTTGGTGTTGGTCTTGGTTTTGTTGTTGGCGGTTGTGGTTATGTTTTTGGCATTGTTGCTGTCTCTGTTGTTGTTGGTGTTTTTGGCATTGTTGTGGTGGTGGTGGAGGTGTTGTTGTTGCTGCGAGTAAACAGAAGGCTCTGTCACTAGGTTAATTATATGGTAAATGAACAGCTGTAAGTCATTAAACTCTGCTACTTCGATAGCTCAGCTCCTTGGGGCAAATGGTACTGATGCCACACTGGTTAGCAACCTCAGGTCTGGTTGGTTGGTGGTATTTCACTTTTTCCACACTGCCTGGGCTGTTGAGAACCCTTCCATCCCCAAAACAAACAAACAAACAAACAAACAAACAAACAAACAAACATGTTATACCGGTGGTAACATGTTTGATAATGATAACATGGTATATCGGTCAGAAACGCCACCCAGTGGCCGGATTGTGAATCACTAGGTCAGAGATAACAGGTACATTTTATTTTATTTATTTTTTGAGTAATGCCTTGACTGACTAAATGGAATGAATGTGACATGAGTAATGTACACCCAGGGTCAATATTAGCCAGCCAGATGTCTCATGTTACCACCTAATGCCGCAGATCATGCAGGTCCAGGATCAGTATATAGCGCAGCTATTTTGAGGCCTCATACTAGTACAACGCCCGCCAGCAGTCCATCCTCAAAGAGTTCTACATACTTATTTATTTATGTATTTATTTATTTGCTCACTGAGACTTACAGCAGGGAAGTGTGCGTGTGTGTGTGTGTGTGTGCGTGCGTGCGTGTGTGTGTGTGTTTGTATGTGTGTTTGTGTGTGTGTGTAGTGTTGGATAGAGACCGGGCAGAGCAGACCAGATATTCATAAAAAAATTTAGATTATTATTATTTTTATTATTATGTTTAGCATTTCAATTGAAACAGCAACTCTGGATGAAAAATATCCAATTTAATAAATATAATATACTATACAAATCCATATGTGAGCTTATAGACTAAAAACTATTGCCTAACAAAATCATGCTATCATAATGAAGTGTAAACTTCAAGCTAGCAGCCATGTTTGTAGCCATGTCTCAGCCATATATCTCCAGTAGGTGATGCATTGTTGGTGAACGCCTTCAGGACCGATTCATGCTTCTGCCTCGAATCTACGCTGTAGCCTACAGCACCGTAGCCTACAGCACCATAGCCTGAAGCAAAATAGCCTACGCTGTAGCTTATGCCGTAACCTTTGCTCTAGTTTACGCCATAGGTTACAGCAGGGGTGCTCTGGTCCTGGAGAGCTGCTGCCCTGCATGTTTCAGATGTCTCCCTGCTTCAACACACCTGATTCTAATGAATGGCTCGTGATCAGTCTCCGCAGAAGCCCATTCGTTTGAGTCAGGGCGCTAATTCCAAAGCACTCTGGCATATGGGCTTGCATCCGCAAGATGCGACCGTTGACGGATGCATAGTTAAAGTTTGGAGAGGTTTAGTTAGATAGGGTCCTGATCTTAGCCAAAAATAACTGCCTGGAGACCTTACCAAAATGGCTCCCGAGTGGCCAGAAGTGCCCAGGATGACTTTGCATGCCTCCAGACACCTTTATCACAACTCTATCTATCTGTGGCTGGGTCTGGACTCTCAGCTCAGTGAACACCAGAGATTAGGCTGAACCCAAAACTGATGTCTGAAACACACAAACTACGACTCTTCATCTCTTAAGGCCGCTGCATACTACTGTACCACATGCCTTGTCTCGCGCAACGCAGACATGAACAAGCGCTCGGGTTGTTCCAAGCATACAGCACTTCACGCGGATGCGTCGGCTATTTACGATATTTACGTCACGCGGAAAGTCCGCTGACAAGGAAAGTATGCCAGGGCCTTTTGGAGTGACTGTAGCAGACATAGCTGACGGTAGTTAATATAACCTACTGTAAAAGTGTCTCTATTTGCCTGTGCAATTATTATCTATTTTGGCAAACTATTTAGTAGTGGGTATGATCATGCATGCAAGATACTGTTGTCTACATTTGTAGCTATTCATTGTTTATTACCATAAATGCCATTCAGCATGATAAATAGGATATGGTTTATTGTGTTCTTGCCTGAAGCCACACTACATAGGCCAAAATCAAATAAATCTATAATAAAAAAAGAAATCTAAGACTACTGTATAGTATGCTTGTAAGTTTTTTTTTGCTTTAAATAACTTAGTTTAGCGTGTGTAGGACACTTAGTTTAGTGTCCAATGAAGGCCATTGGTGAATATACCTTAGGGGAGCTTCTACATATTCAGTATGCAGTTGCATTTATTTGACATCTTTTAATGGGGAATAAATTCCCAGCGCAAATGCCATTTACAGTATGTGTAGCATTTATAGGGCTTCTAGGGCAAATGATATTTGTGATAATAAAATAATATTTTGCCATATATGTTACATTGGTGGCATTGTTTTATCCATAAAAACTGGGTCAGTGGCAACCCAGCTAGAAGAAAATGTTCAGCAGACAAACATATTTCAGGAAACCTATCGTCTCAGCACTTTTTATTTTCCCCTGCTGCTGCAATAGCTTTAAATGAAGAAATGAAGCGCAAGAAGAACGCTGGCAACCTTTACCTCTCCCCGGAATCACTTCCCCTGCTTGGAATTGACGATCCATCACTCAGGTGCACTGTGGCTAACGTGATAAATGCAACAATAACAGAAATGGTCTGGAAGGAAGGAAGATACTGTAACAGCCTGCACAGTCGCACAGCCTTTCACAAGCTCTTTATTTATTAGCCAAGTTGGTTACCAAGGGAAATTAGCATCAAAGCTGAGATGACAATTAAGCAATACTGAGCTGTAATGAGATTTGATTTGGCTCACGGTCTGATCCATCTGAAGCACTTGTGGTGTTTGCCCCAACCATCAAACACGCTGATTTGAATATTTGCAATCTGGCGGAGGCAAGATAATACACGGGGAGGCCAGTATCAGGAGCAGGTTCACACCACAGGAGCTTAATAAAGGAATATCTCTTGGTATCCAAGCCACTTTGAAAGCTGGAACATCACACGCTACATCCCTTGCATCTGCTTTATTGCCGTTAGCTGCTAGCGAGGTAGCAGGTCATTCGTTCTGGGGTCCAAATAAAAACATGGTAATCACAAATCAATGGCGGCAAATTATCCCCTCCAGTCCCGAATAAAATGTTCAAATTAAATCACAAGGATAAAACGCACATGTGCGTTATCGTGTGTGCGTAAACATACACAGACATGAATGTTTATAGAATGATTTCCCCTAAGCACCCTCGAAAATGCAACAAAATCAATTAAATAGAATAACTATAATAAAATAAATATATGAAATAATAATACTAAAATAAAATAAAAACATTATAAAAAACCTCTAGGGTCGAGGCCTCTGAATAAAGCATATTTTAGGGTGTGGTTTTTAAATGACGCCTGTTTCCCATTTATCAACATGCGATCATTCTTACGCTTATTTGGCGAGATACGAACAGTTTCATAAATCGTTAGAGTTAGGGTTAGCGCTATCGTAAGATTAATTCTGCGCTCGGCTCTGCGCTGATTTCAACGTTAGATTGATAAATGACGGCCATTGTGTGTGTGTGTGTGTGAGTGCAGTCACATTTGTCCTCTGTTGACATTCATGAGCTTGACCAGAAGGGGAGCGCTACTCAGCACGGGGGCCATGGGTCCATCTCAATCTAGTGTTCTGAGGTACTGCTGAAACGCAATGTTTGCATACAACCTCCCTTTCCCTGGGCTTATGGGCCTGGAGTAAATGCACAGGTGTTTACCAGCTGAGAAAAGCAGCCGGTAAGCTGAGAGAGAAATCTCCCCTAAACCTCCCCCCCACTCCCCACCCCCCATCCCCTTGACGGGGATACGCAGGTACAAGACATTCAAAGACTGGCTGGCGGCATAAGATACTAGCAGCAGGCTACAGACTAGCATCAGGGTACAGGCTAGCAGCAGACTATAAGCTAGCAGCAGGCTTCAGACTAGCAGCACGCTAGTGGGCAAGTGGGCTACAGGCATAAACCTAAACCCAGGCTACAGACTAACCGCAGGGTACAGGCTAGCAGCAGGCTACAAGATAGCAGCAGGCTACAGACTAGGAGCAGACTAGCAGCAGGCTAGCAGCAGACTACAGACTTGGAGCAGGCTAGCAGCAGGCTACAGACTAGCATCAGAATACAAGCTAGCAGCAGACTATAAGCTAGCAGCAGGCTACAGGCTAGGAGCAGGCTAGCAGCAGGCTAACAGCGAGCCACAGGCTAGGATCAGGTTAGCAGCAGGCTACAGGCTAGGAGCAGGTTAGCAGCAAGCTACAGGCTAGCAGCAGGCTACAGGCTAGGAGCAGGTTAGCAGCAGGCTACAGGCTAGCAGCAGGCTACAGGCTAGGAGCAGGCTAGCAGCAGGCTACAGGCTAGGAGCAGGCTAGCAGCAGGCTGCATAGTGCTCTCTGCCTCGTAGCTCTCATAGCGTGTTTGTGATGGGGGGTGGGGTCGGGTCTCCCAGGCGAGCTAACCGGGCGGAGAGAAAGCCGGGAGCCGAGTCTGTGTCTGTGGAAAGTTTCCTAATCTCCATTTCAGAATTCCAGACCAGCCTTGTGGGATTGGGGGAGGGGGGCAGTGGGAAGGGGAGGGGGGGGCGGGTGTCTGGAAATCGTGCTGTCGCCTCCCAGCTGTTGCTATGTGTGCTCTCTCTTTGGGGAAGCCTCAGTTTGTCTGAACCAGCACGCCGACCAGCCAGCCAATCAAATACACATCAACACACCTGCTGGAAGGCGGAAAGGGGGGAAGGGTGGGCAGGGGGACAGGGGGGGAGTAGAGATGAGCGCCTTGCCATTGGGCGCTCAGGTGTGCGCAAGGGGCACGTGCTTCCCATTGCTGTGCAACCAAAATAACACAGGGTTGTAAGTGCAATGCTGTGTTGAACCACAAGGCTAATTCAGCTTGTAAAAGGCTTAGCTATAAAGGAGACTTGAAGGCAGGGTCAGTCATTCTCGAGAACACCTGCTAACTAAAATCAAAACAATACTGCTCCTACTGCTCTGCCTCACATGTTGAAACGCATTGGGAAACAAAGCGTAGTACTACAGCTTTGTTGTCGTGACCGGTGTTTGCCAATTTGTTTATGTTCCAATACGGATCCAGAGCTGCATAGAATAATCTTAATATTTTTCGTCAGGCACACGGTAAAGTAGCGAAATGCGAGGAGATATTTGTTGAATTTGACCAAAAATGTATTATCTTAAATGATCTTGCAATAGCTGACTACACCTTTAATAATGCTGTCTCCGTTTCACAATTAACGACTAACTGGTGGAAGTGTCTCTATTCCCCAGGGCCAATATGTTGCTGTATGTTCTGTGAGTGGAGGATTAATAATGTTTTATGCTCTGTGAATATGATAATATGCACACATTCACACAGTCTGTGAAAAGAAGAGTATTTCTATTAGCGAGTGGACACTTAGCCTTTACTTAAGAGCAACGTATGATATAGGGGAGAGGTTCAAAAGAAATGGTCAATTAAATATTCTATGTCAGGGACACTATGCTGCGTTATGGCTTCAGTGGCATGTACAAGCAGATATGTTGACCTCCTTGGCTTCTCCAGTGGTGCACACGGCTTTATTAGAACCAAGTGCTTCCTACAGCTACATGTGAAACACCTGCTCAAACATTATCATACTGAATGAGCTCGCCGGATATCACAAAATGACACCCCTGTTTCACACATGCGCAAACTCTTTATCATGTTGTTAACTTATTATGTTTTGATTAACTTGAAATTGCTGGATGTGCTTCATTGGAGTGTGAAATGCACTTTCCCAGTTTGTCGTTTATTTATTATTTTTTCTATTTCTATCATTGTACAACTGGAATTGGGAGGGGGAAGGGGGGCGGGGGGAGAGGAATATGAACACATGGATGTCTGGTGTAATTATGAAACTGAAGTATTAGAGCAGGCACTGCCTTCAACAGCTATAATTCATCAAACATGATCTTAATTAAATTGTTTACACAGATGTCCACGGTCAGTCATCCCATTATTCATCATGGAAGTTGTTGAAATGTGCTGCTTCTCGGCGCACCCTAGATTGGTATAAAACTACGGAAAGATCTTCCCCTGCCACACTGTTATGCATAGAACGCTTAAAATGTATTGTTCTAAATTTAGTTTTTAGTTAGGGCCGCCAAGAACAAACTCCATGGAAACGGTAGCTGGCAGATGATAGAGCAAACGTTACAGGCTGTGTAAGCACTAAATAACTAACTTTCAACACCCTTCAGAACCTAATCAAGGACTGCAAGTGGTTTATAAGCTGCTGAATCAGTAGACCTTCTGGCTTAGCCTTTATTCTGAATCCAACACGACAAAAATGTAAAAAAAAACAAAAAAAACAACTGGCCTGAATCTATTTTCAACTTAATATGACTAAACACTGACGTCGTTCAATGCAACCCAAAGGAAGTGGTAAAAAAACAACTCTAACATAGGACAATCCATCCTGAATGTCAGTGCCTGAACACTCTTGGTTGATGCAGGGAACCTTTATGAAGTTCAGTATCTCTATCAGTGTGAAAACACTGATATCTCTATCAGTGTGAAAACACATCAAAACACTTTTCAGTATTTAGTCAACGGTTTTTATTAAGCACGTGTGATACTATGATATTGACAGTTTGTCAACGTTTGGCTAACAATCTCCCACAGGCTCTGCAGTTATTATGTCGCATGCCAGCTCTGTGAGCTGAGAGGAGACGCTGGGTCGATGGTAGCACCTCTCAGCTAGCCCGCTAGCTGAGCCCTGGAGCCTGGCCTTGTGAGTCACGCCCGCTCAGGCTCATTTGAGGAATGCAGTCGCTCTTTTATTAGCTGGGCTTTGCCCTCTGGGTCCTCCTGGTAAATGTCACTTGTGTCATCAGTGGCTATGTTAACCTCCGACCTCAACAGACCACAATGCCATGATCCCTCCAGATACTATTGTAACTGAGGTGACCCCACCCCGGTGCAGCATGTCCTGTCTGAGCCACCATGCCCCCATTCCCAGCCTCATCTCTGGGATTAAGGGCTCGCTGTTACTGGACCCCATGCTCTGCTCGCCTGGTCGAAAACACACACGCATGCACACACACACGCACACACACATGCACGCTCACACACATGCACACACGCACACACACACACACACACACAGGGAACAACCTTCTGTTGGAACTGGATTAACTGAGCATAGGTAGGGCTTGACAAAGCATATTTGGGATTCCCACTAACACGGGTTAGTGTCTCAGAATAGCTTGCTGTTGTTATAAACGGATGGGTTAGACCTCTCTCCTCTGTTTTTTACTATGAGTTACTATTTACTTGCCTGGGCCAACTGTCACATTGACGAGCAGAGTGACTCCGCGCCTTACGCTAAAAAGTTGAGAATATTTTAGTTAAAAATATTTTATTTACTATTAACTAGGTACTAGTAACTAGTAACTAGTTGCTGCCCAACACTGCTCTGCTGGCTGTCTCATCAGCGTGGACCTTCCCTACTGAAAGATAAGGAGAAACCACACCGTGTGTGTGTGTGTGTGTGTGTGTGTGTGTGTGTATGGGAGGAGGAGTAGCGAACAGTGAATCTATGAGAGCCGTAGGCGAGGGGAAGAGAACAGTGTGAGCCTATAAGAGGTGCAGGGGAGGGGTAGAGAACAGTGTGAGTCTATGATATGTGCAGGGGAGGGGTAGAGAACAATGTGAGCCTATGAGAGCTGCAGGGGAGGGTAGAGAACAGTGTGAGTCTCTGAGAGCTGCAGGGGAGGGGTAGAGAACAATGTGAGCCTAAGAGCTGCAGGGGAGGGGTAGAGAACAGTGTGAGTCTATGATAGGTGCAGGGGAGGGGTAGAGAGCAGTGTGAGCCTATGATAGGTGTAGTGGGAAGTGTAGAGAGGAGCAGAGAGGTTCCAAACAAAAACAATGATGTTCCTGTATGTGCTGGTTTCAACCACAAGCAGAAACATTTAAATGTATCCAGATATTCAGATATTTTGATACTATACCATACAATACATAGGAGACAATATAAGCCTGGTGTTTCTTTCTCCCTTACGAAATTCATTAGCTGAAACAAAGTTATTTTCACATTAATGTCGCCTTCCATTCATCGGCTACAGACAGTAGATCATGGTGGAAGGACTTTGGGTCAAACACATAACGGCTTGTGAGGTTTGTGAGCTGAAGGACCATGGCAAACAAGTTACTCAGTAATTTAGCGATTCTGTCATCGCAGTGGTGCAGCCTATTGATTAACCTTGAGGTTACCTTGGGAGTGAAACAGCAAAATTTCTCTCGGCAGAAGGGCCCGATTGTAACCGCAAGCATGATTGTCACATTTGGATTTTTGTTAATTCGAACCCATTCGTGGGCGAAATGAAACGCTCATTAGCGGCCAATGGGAGCTGTCCGACCGGACAGGTCAGCTAATGAGGTTTGACACGTCGGAGACTTCCTTCATCTCCTGTCGTTGGGGGGGGGGTGGGGGTCTGTCATCCGACCTCTGGTGCAGATGGCACACACACACACACACACAAATGGACACACACACATGGACACACACACACATGGACACACACACACATGGACACATAAACACAAACACACACAACACACACACACACACACGTAAAGAGTTTGGGTCTCACTTCATGGGTGACCTCTGTCTCCACGCACGCACGCACGCACACACACACACACACACACACACACACACTAACTAAAGGCACAGCACCCTAATTGAAGCATTATGTGGCTCTGCATGGTCAATAGAGGATGGTAAATGCGATCTTTGGCGGCTTTCAGCTGTAATGATAAATGGCCTCGTGGTCATAAAAGAAAGTGGCCATGATCGATTGTAATTGTGGCACTGTGTGGCATATCCTACACATACCCTTACCACAGTCAAATGAAATGGATTTTGTTTTTTTTGGGGGGGGTTGATTAATTTATCATCATTCAATTAACGTGTTTTTTTTTGTTCACTGTCTACGTGAAGCCAAGTGTCGTTTATGTGTTTACGAGATGGATGTACAGTGAGTTAGAGCTGCAGTGCTAATGTCACCTTTATAACCTTTGGGAAGCGGAAACATATTACACCGCACACGCACATATAAACCTCACTGCACACACATGCAGGTGATGAATGTAAAATGCCACCCAAGGTTTACACAGTGGCAGCTCCATTTGAGTTGCTATTATGTATATTTCCATTAGCGCCCCATTGTCAACAGAAAGAAGCATCCCACTCAATACTGACAAATGTACTGATTGTGCTGTAAGTCGCTTTGGATAAAAGCTGCTAAACACTACTTCTGAATGTGGAAGGTAACGTTTGCATGGGGCCACAGGAATCAAGTGTGCCTACATCAACATGGGGTGGCCAGAGAGAGAAAGAGAGAGAGACAGAGAGAGAGAGAGAGAGAGAGAGAGAGAGAGAGAGAGATGGTGAGTGACAAGGAATTAGATGTATGATGTAACCTG
>JAODTR010006678.1:0-10673 GCA_025399935.1 Amblyopsis rosae | reverse complement strand
CTCTCTCTCTCTCTCTCTCTCCTTGTCTGTCCCTCTACCACTCTCTCTCTCTCTCCTCTCTCCCTCTCTCTCTCTCTCTCTCCTTGTCTGTCCCTCTACCTCTCTCTATCTCACATTCTGTCTGTCTTGCCCCTCCCTCTATCCATCTATCTCTCAACCTCACTCTCGATAGACAGGAGGACCACTTTAAAAGCGCAAACCCAACATCGTCTAGTAAAGAATAGGGGGACGATGGTGGGGGGGTCAATGGGGTGAAGGTTTGTGGCGGGGTGAGGGGTTGCAGGTGGGAGGAGGAGAGGGGGTGAGGAGGTGAAACGAGGGAGGAGGGTTGGGATGCAAGGTTGAAGGAGGTTGGAGAAGGCGAACCGGATTGGGCCAAAAACACCCCTTGCCTCCAAAATAAGGAACTAGAAAAGAGAAGCTATGAACCACTTCTTGTCCCGGTCAGAACCTTGACCTGTTAGTCTGTGCTCCTCGACAGAACATAGAGGTCTGTGAGCTTCATTTGAGATTCTGTGAGGACCTTCAATGACCCCAAAATAAATGTGCCACAGCACACTATCACGATCAGGCATTGTTAAATCACCTCAGTATTGTAAACCTCACTATTACACACAATTATTATATCTGAGCATTGGCTATGTCTCCAGTGTGCTTAACAAATCGAGCCAAGCGATTGGACGATTTGCAAACGCGCCCACCAGCCCTCGAGACGCACTACCTTCCCCTAGGCTGCTGCTAACAGCTGGACTATTCAGTAGCATGGCGGCCCACCACTACCCACAATGCACTTGTGCTCCTCTCACCCGGCTATAGGGTCAGGGAGGTGTCAATCTCCTCTCGTGCCCTCTGAAGGACAGATTGGATTTGCTCGCCCCGCCCCCGCCTCACCCCCCAAGGTCGCCCCCCAAAGGGCAAAGGGGGAACACCGGGAGGAGAAGAAGATATCATCTGAGGCTAGTGGGGGGGGGGTGGGGGGGGGTGGTGGGCTGTCTGCCCTCCATAAACCCCCAATAGAGACCCTCTCCCCCCGACAATACCACACACAGTAGTGTATACAGTGGGCTGGATGTGTGTGTGTGTGTGTGTGTGTGTGTGTGCGTACCTGCGTGCAGGTAGGCCAGGTCGGGGTTATCGATGTCGCCGTGTGCGTCCTTCAGGTGGTTCCTGAACTCCATGGGGGCGTTGGTGGCGTAGTCACACTTGGGGCAGTTGTACATCTTCACGCCCTCGTGCTTCCCCGTGTGCAGGATGTGCTTACGGATGTTCTCGGCACAGTTGGACCTGGTGGGAATCACTGCTGATTATAGTGCCGCTATACGCCGCGCTGCCACTAGATGGCACTCTAGGAGCACCTGCATCTCAGACCAAAACAAATGCTCAGTGGGCCACACACACACACACACACACACACGCACAAATACGCATATTGTACGTGCGGCCGGTCCGGCTATGTAAATAAAAAGGAGCTGGGATTACAACACAGACATGTGATGCCATTCTCTGCTCAGGAGGCCATTATTACTAGGGAATTTCCTAGTAATATTCCTACTGAAAATTACAATTTAGACCAGTCGATTAGTCTACAAATACCAAAACCGTCAACATTGTCAGCGTGTGTGTCTGCGTGTGTGTGTGCGCGTGCCTGCGTGTGTGTGCGTGCGTGCGTGTGTGTCTGCGTGTGTGTGTGCGCGTGTCTGCGTGTGCGTGCGTATGGGTGTGCGTGTTTGTGTCTGCGTGTGTGTGTGCGTGTCTGCGTGTGTGTGCGTGCGTGTGCGTGCGTGTGTGTCTGCGGTTGTGTGTCTGCGTGTGTGTGTGCGTGTGTTCTAGTACCGTGGCAGGGGAAAACGTAGTTTGTGGCTGGATGTCAGGTTAGGCATTAGTACCTTGGCTTGTGTGTGGCTGGAAGATGTATATTCTCTGTGTGTGTGTGTGTGCGTGTGCGTGCGTGCGTGTGTGTCTTTGAGCTGTCCAGATAGGGGCATGTGCGTTGGATGTAATGATGTCAGCACACACACATACACAAACCCCTGATTAATGATGCTGTCTGACCTGGTCCTATCTTAACAAACACACATGGACACACACACACACACACACACACACACACACACACACACACACGCACACACACACACACAGGAGACAAACATGCGCACATGCTTACCTAACCCCAAACACGAACCTCTCTGCAGTATTGTAATTGTTTTGCACGTGTACACACACACACACACACACAGGGATATACAGTACATGCATGGATGGCAGGAACATCCATAACACACACACACACGCGCTGATAGATGGCGAGTCGGGCTGGGTTTAGGCCTGACATTCTCGGACAGTAGCATACACAATTACTCTCCCTTATCACCTTGGCGGGACAATAAAGCCACAGCGCGCCATAGCTCACGCCAGCCGGGGACAGAATTTGTTTTCACTTTTGCAGAGACACCTCGCTCCATCACGGGCCCTGGACGGCAGCACTGGGTTCCTCCCGCAGCCTGCACCACCCCCACCACCCCCCGTACTACAGGCCCTCAGAGAGGCCCTACAGCTTGGACAGCTGTAGGAGGACGCCCCCCCCCCCCCTCTTTTCCCCAAGGAGTGGTCAGAAAGTATCCTGAAATTGAACAACACGGCCCCTGGAATATTCCCCTGCTCCTGCTACTGGGAAGACAATGCTCCTACAAAATAATAAATAGCAATGTGGAGAAAACAAACGACAACATCGTGAAATGTGCAAGAAGAAGCTATATACAAACCAATGTTTTTGTCAGTAGCCTACCCGGGATTCACCTCTTTTGCTTTTATTAATTTTGCTCTTCTCTCAGGTAATAGAATAATTTACGAGAGCATTCCAAGATAAAACAAATATATATATCTTGTTTTCGCAGTCCACAAAATATTTGTGCAAACTTTCAGGATCATAAAACATGATTAATCAAATGCTTGGAATATTATATTTGTGGGCTTAAGATAGGATCCATCCTAAAATCCTTGGGTGCATGCGTTCGATCCCAGCCTTTAGATGCCTTTCAGACCTCATGAGGAGACTGCATGTTTAGAGATTGCACATATCTATTTGATGAGCACTTGCCTGTATATAGTATCCTATGCTAAAAACAAACCATTGGCTACAATTAGGTGCGATTAGTCATTCAGCCGCACCTGATTTGGAGGTTAGGAACATTTTGTGCATCTGGATTTGACATCTTTTACATTTTCTCTTAATATCAAAGTAATTAAGAGAAAATATAAGAGAATGTTGCTGAATGAAACCCATTGTTTTGTTTATTATATTTTCCCTGTCCTGTTGTGTATGTTGTTTTTATCTATCTAAATATACTGTACTTTCTATTAATAGCAGATACTTGCATTTTCAAATTTGCAATTTATCAGCAATATTCAGCACAACAGTTCCCGCAGCTTTAAAATCTACCACCTTCGAGTAGAGAATACAAACAATAGCAGAGGAGCTAAAAGCTGCTTAGACACCCAAAGGCTGCTAATTTAAAATAAAAAATAAAAAGTGAACTTCTATTTGGAGGAGCAACCAACAATGGTGTGACTGAAGCTTTGATAGACATGTGCAATAGTTCACCCTGATGTTTACACATTCCTAATCACGTCTTCTGCTAATTAATTGGCGCATATTTTTTTGATTCCCATTGTTATCACCTGAAACAATGTTCTCTCTCTCTCTCTCTCTCTCTCTCTCTCTCTCTCTCTCTCTCTCTCTCACACACACACACACACAGATCTGAATGCTGTGTTTTCCATTGGAGGAAAATAACACTTTTACAGGTGGAGAGCAAAAGTCAAACTGTCAGACTGCTCCTGAATTATCATAAATGATGGCGATGGAACAAACACGTATTAAAATTAAGCGATCTGATTTTCCTACTTCCTACTTTCCTGCGAGGACGACGGCACAAGCGCCCGCGCTCGCGGGAGGATTCCTGAGGGGGGCGCATGTCATCCCTCAGATATGCTAATGACATAATAGTCGCATTATAACGACACGGGTGTGAGCCGGCAGACGTCAGCGCCGGTGACGGCACCGCGCCGCGCCCCGCCCCCACGCGCCCGATTAATTAGTCCAGCCGTGTTTTAACTTCTCCCTGCCGCGTGAGCCGTCTCCACGGGAACCGGCAGATACATCTCTTTAGCTCCGCGCTGCTTCTGTCATTTACATATTGTTCCCCGTGACCGGCGCATGCTAATGAGAGGGGGGTAATTGATAGGCGCTTCGTTAGAGGAGGTGTAAACTGGTGTGTGTGTGTGCGTGCATGCCTGTGCGTGTGTGTGTGTGTGTGTCATCAGGAGACCATCATCACCATTACCAACACTTCCCTCGCTTCCTGCACTCCTTCATCTAACAGGGTCTGACCTCTGACCCCCGGCGAGCTGCAGCCTCTGACGGGAGAAGCCCTCGACAGGAGCGCAGAGTAAATAAACACCCGGTGGAGGAAGTCACAGGCCGCGCTTCAATTAACGCCAGTTAGGACGCAAGCTAGGATGCTAGCCTGCGGCTAATGAGCCGCGCCGCTGAGCGAGCGCGACGCAGACCCCTTGCCTTTAAATGGCCACCTAGAGAAGCTCGGTCTAGACAGGCAGGAACAGACAATGACGAGCCTGAATTCCCAGCGTTTTTGCTTTTATCAGTATTACAGTATTATTACAGTTACAGTATTTACAGCTGGACATTATCGGTTCTCTCGTGTGAATTATGGAAGAGTGGCATGTCATGCGTCACTCACTCAAATACACCTCGGACATCTTCAGCTTAGAAGTGGCGTCAACGATGCTGGGAAAAGACTGTTTATACTATTCTCAACCAAACAGAAAAAACACCTCTACCTTCAAATGCCATATATATGGTGCTCCTACAGACGCTCCGCCCCACACATTGGACACACACGGATAGTGTTGTGTGGATTGCTACCACTTTGTGTTCCAATTTACAGTACAGAGTCAGTTTTGTTTTTGAAACACCGGATTTTCGCTGAATATGACAAAAAAAAGTGCATTCCTACCTTTAACATATATCATCTGCCCACCCACATGTGCAGTCTTCTTACACAGAGACGGCCCACTCCCTCGCCAAACAAAGCTGCAGTGCTCAAATGGGCCAATCACCAACCAGAGGCTCGTTAAAAAGGCTGGGTCAGTCATTCCTGGGAACGCTTGCTAACCTCCAGCTCAAATCAAAACAATATCCCTCCGCAGCGACGCCTCGCGCATTGAAATGCATTGTGAAGCAAAGCGTAGCACAGCTTTGCTGATGTGAGCGGTGCTCCTATTTATGGTGCCAGGGCTGTGTGGAAGTATCAGATTATTTTTCAGCACACACAGAGAACGGTAAACTAGCGAAATCAAAAGGTTAATTCTCCATGTGACCTGTGACACTGGCTCCAATCTGGAGTTTGTCCCCGGGCGCTGCACAGCGGCTGCCCACTGCTCCCTTGAGGGATGGGTTAAATGCAGAGGATGAATTAGTATGTGACAATAAAAAGCACCTATCGTAAACCCGGATGCCGGTTGCACACAATTTCTAACTTTTTCTGATCATCTTCTCCGCAGATAACCGGCAAAGCTGGTGTATGGAAAAACTAGCATACAGTATCATCAGACGTTCGCTTAACCACCATGGTGGTCACAAATGAATATACTGAATTTGTTTGCAACTGTAAAATCACACACACACAAGCGAACCTGCAGTACGCTCATAGCCTAGACGTTAACCCCTGACGCAGCTGGTTGTTCATGCTAGTGTTGTAGCTAACCTTTTCTGAGCTTTTTCATCGGCGGAGCCACCGCGGTAGGGTAAACCTATAATGTAATTAGACATTCACTTTACCACTGTGGTTGGCAGGGCCCACCAGCCCCCCTCCGCATAAATCTGCATTGATTTACATGGCACTCATTGCTCGTGCAGTAGTAACATAGTAAATGTGCATGCACATTTGCCAGGGTGTCCAAATTAACACTCAATCATTAAACATATTGACTAGGATTAGGTTCTACACAGTACTGTAGATCTATATATTTGTAGTATCTGCTACAATAATGTCACCACGACCTGCGTGCCGGAGGGGGAGGTGGGGGGGTGTAGGAGTAGGGTAGGTTATCTGGATCTGAAGGGTCTCCTTTGATATGAATGTCTCCAAAATGGGCTCTTTGAGCGGTAATAAAAACTAAATTAAGTATATGTTTCTAAAAGCCCAAAAAGCAAAATGGAGAACCTATCGCAACAACAGCGTCCTCTAGACACTGGAAGGGGGTTCCGCAACACATCCACAACCTCCAGCCGAATGTGAATTAGCCTTGTTTGCTTATTCGTCTCCTGTATTAAAAGGTGCTATCTCGGCCGGGCCTCTGTTTAAAGCACACCAATCTCGTCTGCGCTGCGACCCCTTCCAGTGGAAGTGTTTGCTCCAAGCATGCGCTACCAAAGCTCTCCAGCAGGGGAAGCGAGAGCAGTTATTGACATCAGCAGTTTTGCTTCTTGGTCTTCCCAGGGAGCCGTCTAACACGTTGGCTAGGCCATCTGGGGGAAAGGGGGTGGCGGGGTAGAGGCCTTTCTGGGGTGACCAAAAAGCAAAACTGCTAATGTTTAATTAGCCGTTCCATTTGTGACGATGACGAGGAAACACAGATGGGGAATGGGATCGGTCGCATGTGACCGGACGGGGAGAGAAGAAGGTGCGTGTACAAAAACACACCTTGTATCACAAATGGCTACCGCTACTCCTGCAGGAGAGCTGTGGTAGTGCATGCTTGTCTATCACTAGAATACATTTTTTTCCTTTCTGGACCAGGGGGGTCCACTTCTGCGTTAGTCTCGCAGAGCCAGCCTTTACTTACGTAAAGTCTGAGACACAGCGTTGGCTAACTGCGTCAGTACCCGCCTACTTGACAAACGAGGTGTTTTGATTGACAAGTCTGAAGTAATGTGGAATTGGTTGGAAAACTATACAACAGGACTATGGCTGTTCACATGTCTTGTTCATCTGTAAAATAAGTAGGCTACGGTTACTGTTCAAAATAAATGTTTACAAGTAAATTAGTAAATAAAGCAGTGCACTAGCGTAGCACCAGAAATTACGTATACACACTTGTGAGGGACAATGCTGACAGCCAATGGAAATCGACAGTATTACCTGCCGAAAGTCCTCCCTTACAGGGGTCTATGTATCAGATGTTCCGCATATGTCGAGCGTTGCATATGTGACGTAGTGCTAATGAACGGAAGAGGCTGAGACTACCTCTGCTTGTACACAGTGTATACATCTGTGCCCTGACCCCCAGACATGTTAATTTCTCCCCTCGTAGCCCCCCCGGTGATGGAGGGATGAAAATGAGAGAGGCCGGCCAGCAGGTGCAGAGGAGGAGAAGAGAGGGGGAATAAAATGACTTGGTCACTGGGCGGAGAGACGGAGGCAATGTAAGGCTCCATTGGGACTCCCTGATGGGTTCTAGCTCATTCCCTCTCACCGGGGCAGAGAGAGAGAGAGAGAGAGAGAGAGAGAGAGAGAGAGAGAGAGGACGATGGTGGTAAAAGACAGAGAGGGAGGTTGATGTGCCACACCAGCCAAAACTTTTTCAATTTCACCGACAATTTCCTTGGTAATTACTGACGTGATGCGATGGAGTTTTAATGACATACACCTGACAATGTGTGTGTGTGTGTGTGTGTGTGTGTGTGTGTGTGTGCGTGAGTTCTGTTGATGGCAACAGCGTGATGAGATGGAGCCACAGTGATTAGACCTACCCCCACCACACACACACACACACACAGATAGACCTCAAATGTTATCCCCAACCCATCCGAATGACCTTACAATTCCACCTGATAACACACACTGACAGACAGACAGGCAGGCAGGCAAACAGGCAGGCAGACAGGCAGGCAGGCAGGCAGGCAGACAGACAGGCAGACAGGCATTCGCACACACACACATACACACACACACATACACACACACACACACATACAGACAGACAGACAGGCAGACAGACACAGAGACTCAGAGACACACAGACAGACAGACAGACACACACACACACACACACACACACACACACAGGCAGACAGGCAGGCGTGATTGGTCGGTACCTGTAGTCACACCAGGGGCAGCGGTAGGGCTTCTCTCCGGTGTGAACGCGTTTGTGGCGTGAGAGGTGAGACTGAGTGGTCGAGGCAAAGTTACACAGCTGGCATTTAAATGGACGCTCTCCTGCAACACACACACACACACACGCGTTCACTGTGTAAATATGTACTACAGTGTGTAATGCTAAATAGCTAATGCTGTTAGCTTCTCTCCTTTTATCATATATTATTTACATTCATATAAACTGTATTTTGAACACAATTTGACCACCATTTTGCTAACCCCCCCCCCTCCCCACACACACACACACACACACACACATTTAACTTGCTAAAAATTATGATGAAATGCAATGTGCGTATATAGTGTGTGTGCATGTATGTGTGTGCATTCGTTCGTGCATGCACGTGCGTTTGTGTGCATGTGACACACGTCGACAGAAAATTGCAGGTTTCTAGGAAAGCCGGATTGAAAGATTGAGGAGCAGACAGAACGAATGAATGTGAATACGCGGCCCTACGCTGGTTGAGGCTTCCGTTTTGTTTCCCGCCCGTCCCCCCCAGTGTCTCCCAACGCCCCCCGCCGGCAGACGTCCTATCTGGGGAAATGTAATTTCAGGCGTGCGGCAGGACGCTGTTTTGGAATGATAACTGAAATTAAAACAACCTCCGCTTCAGTCATCCATACCGCCACATCTGTTGACAGCCGCACGTCAGCCTGACAGCGGTACACATGTGCGTGTGTGTGTGTGCGTGTGTGTGTGATAGTCGGGCGTCTCAAAATATTAAATAATATATCACGGGCATTTATCATCAAGTGCCAATCAACCTGTGCGATTACAAAGGCTCAGTAAAACCCTGTACATGTCTGTTACACGTACTGCTGAGCTAGATAAGCGTAAACCGTGTGACAGGCGTTATGGCAGCCCTGAAAAACACGACCACAAAGTGCAAGATCAGGCCAGTGCCAATGTGTTTGTGTGTGTTGTTCACCTGTGTGCTGTCTTCGGTGCTTGGTAAGGGCGTGCCTCGTCCCGCCAGCAAATCCACACAGATCACACAAGTAGGACTTTTCTCCTGGAGAGAGAGAGAGAGAGAGAGAGAGAGAGAGAGAGAGAGAGAGAGAATAATGAATACTACTTTATTATAATAGTAGATAGAGACACAGTCACCACATACAGTATATACAGACAGACACACAGGCAGGCAGGCAGACAGGCAGGCAGACAGGCAGGCAGACTGGCAGGCAGACAGACAGGCAAGCAGGCAGACAGACAGGCAGGCAGGCAGACAGACAGGCAGACAGACAGGCAGGCAGGCAGGCAGGCAGGCAGGCAGATAGACAGACAGACAGGCAGACAGGCAGGCAGACAGACAGGCAGGCAGGCAGACAGGCAGACAGACAGGCAGACAACATAGTGTGTCTGTTGTGGCGGTGCATGGTAACTGGTGCGGAGCGATGCGATAGATGTGTGTAAATATGTCAGCGGGGCCTGCGTGTTTTATTGACTGTGATAAAATGTGAAAGGCACGGCTGAACATAATTACATACTTGTCAGAGCCATAAAAATTAGCTTTATTATGAACGGGACGATTTCTACAACTTCATCTGGGCCGCGCTCCCAGATGGGGCTCGTTCACTCGCATTGTGCATCTGGTTCTCTCACGCACGCACGCACACACACAGCACCCACAGCACCCACAAACACATACATTAGACTCACATGATGTGGAAACATTAATTTGCACACACAAGTTAAATATTCATCTCAACCTTGAGTTTAGTATCTCTCTCCCGCTTTCCTGCCCTCTCTCCATCTCTCTCTCTCTCTCTCTCTCTCTCTCTCCTTTGGAGATCAGACCTATTCTACCGGAAGGTTCCCTCCTGCTCCCACTTAAGGGGTCTGACGCCACTAAAAGACCCAAGAACTCTCCATTCTTTAAGCCAAGCCCCCTCGTCACGCCTCGAAATACAAACGGCCTCGAAAACTTACCTATCTCTCTCCCCCTCTCTCTCTCTCTCTCCCCTCTCCCCCCTTCTCTCTCTCTCTCTCTCTCGTCACACCCCTCGCTACAAGACCCCACCGCAGGAGAAAAAGAGAAAATCTATATCCATCGATCGCAAGTGCCCGACCGCGATCCCACAATTATTCTCCAGGAGGAAACGCTGGCGATAAATTCTATGTGTGGTCAGACCTCTGTGCGTGTGCGTGCGTGCTCGAGCGGGTGCACGTGCACGTGTATGTACGCATGTGTGACAAGTGGCGGTCGCCTGTCAACACCAGGAACATTGTCTGGATAAAAAGGAGGACAATAACGTCACGTACTAACGTGTGTCCGTTTTAGCCATCGTTTCGTCGCATATGGTGCCTCCAATCATGGCGCTGCACACTCGCCTAGAGGATTATTAGGAACGCCATACTAATACTGTGTTTGACCCCCTCTCGCCTTCAGAACTGCCTTAATTCTACGTGGCGTTGATTCAACAAGGTGCTGAAAGCATTCTTTAGAAATGTTGGCCCATATTGATAGGACAGCATCTTGCAGTTGATGG
>JAODTR010006677.1:0-10673 GCA_025399935.1 Amblyopsis rosae | reverse complement strand
ATCCGCCTGCCTATCCCCCTGCCTGTCTACCTACCTGCTATTTGTCTGTCGTACAATTAAAATATTGACATAAAATTATATGGTCTAAAGCCTGTTCTCTGGGGGTTCACACTCACCTGCGCATAGCGTAACAGTATTAACACATAAAAGCCCTGTGACTAATGGTTTGGACATGCAATAGAAAGAGAAAACCGTTTAAATTGCTTGTTTTGTGTGTTCATGTATTCTGTATCTACAGTACCTATGTTTGTATCTACCTATGTTTGAATCTTAAAGATTACCTGTGGGTTTACTGTATATGGATGTGCGTCCTTGATATACAACAATGAGCTTACTGTACATATGTGCATGTGCACTGTGCACAGAGGTGTTTTGTCCTCACACTACAGATTGTGTGTGTGTGTGTGTGTGTGTTCACCGAGGCTCATGAGTAACATGAATAATGTCAGCTTTTCCATTCTGAAGAAAGCAGAACAAAACATCCAGTATGACACCTATGAAAAAGGTTATTTAAGGACTATTCAGTTTATTCAACTATTTCTTTGAACATACAGTATTACGAGTCCCATCTGTATGGTGCCTCACTGGCATTGGGATAGTGTCACTTACACAAAAACAGTCAAATGTATTGTTGCTTTTTGTCTTTAGTTACTGTATCATTACTAAATCTTGTACAATAAGATCACAGTTATTATGATTTTGCCAGAACTTGCGTTATAATTGTCTCATATTGAGATCGCCATTTGACTAAATTAAAATAAAATATGATTGTTAATTTACTGATGCATAATTTGTAAAAAATATCCTGGTTTCCTATTGGAGGTTTATTCTGACAATCTGCTGCTATAAATGAAGAGGGTTGAAACACTTCCTGTATTGAACATACCATTCTTATACCATTCATTTATTTGTGTTTTGGCTATGATTTGATGTCTTGATGTACTCGTATATCAAAACATCCAGAAGTATCTTCTCCACACACAGTAAGCATGTGCCCGGTAATGGGGCTGTTAAGCAATAACATTCACTATGGCGGAGAGAGCGGACCTGCAGCTCAAAATACACACAATCTGTAGTTATGAATGTACTTCAGCCATGACCAAACTGTAATAGGCGTGCTACCTTGGGTTTTTAATGGACAGATGTGGAAAATGAACCCTGGGCTCTCTCAGTAAAAATGGCCTGCACAACAACCTTGTAGTTGAATGGAGGACTTTGTTATCCCCGAGAGGGTCAAGAGGGCTGTTTGTAGCCCACATGAAAACTGTTCTTCTTCTATTCTCTCTTCATTCTCCCCGCTATTAATCGAGTTTTGTCTAGCTTTTCCTCTAAAATGTTAGCCATGTTTTTTCTTTTAAGCTTATTTCCATTTTCCAACCACTTTTTCTCTGTCTATCTTGCCACATACGTACAGTAAAAGGACATTGTTTTATCCATATATCAGCAATCAAATGTCCATTAGCAAATTAATCATTCCTGTTGTCATTGGCTGATTAATATATTTATGTATGTATTTTTAACCATATTTCACTGTGTGGTTTGTTTCTCCATTAATCCATACATGCGTTAATCATAAGAGTTATGAAGCCTGAGGAATGTTGTCAGATCAAAGACAAGATGGATATGGAGAAGGGAAGTCAACTCATAAAAACCACAACAGCCGACAATAACACCTTTTTTTGAAAGTTGTCTTAATTCTTAATGAATACAATAGACAGCTGTAAAATCAAGTGGGAATGTTTCACAGCAAATAACCACTTGTTGACGTTACAGCTTTAAGATGTTTAAATCAGGGTCATTTAATTGCCATAGATACTAAAGTACACAAAAACTAATTTGTCATTACCAGAGATTTTCCAGACGCATTCATGCTGTTTTAGAGACGCGCAAAATCTAATATTAATATCCAAATGGGGCAGTAAATGGGGCAGCAAAGACTGAATCTGTGATCTTTCACAGCGCTAAGCGTTTTCTTGCAGCAACGCATTTTATTAGGTTTGCAGTAAGAGTAAATGAGAGGAACTGAACACATTACGAAATGTCAACGGCTACGCAATTCTAAACTGGGAAATCAGCATATTTCCAGAACACTCAACTGTTTTGCATCTGCACCATCTCCTGTAACCATGGGCGAGCGAATGGAGAGAGAACAAAAAGAGAACCGGTGTCTGTGACTTGGTTTTGGGCTAAGATCAGATGTTGTAAGCTAAAGCTGTTTGTAAAGGTCACGTGTTCTCAGAAAGCGGTTTGTTTTCCCGATGTGAGTCTCAGTGTGACTCACTGTGACCTTATAAGGCTTTGGAGAACACTGGAAAAGCAGAACCTGGCTGATTGTAATGGAACACTGAGGAAACCGTTTGCGCTGATGTTCCAAGGCAACTGCACAACTTACGGAGGGGGAAACAGTCAAAGTTATTGAATGCCAGAGAGAGAGAGAGAGAGAGATAGATACTGTAGAATTAGGCCCCAGTCATTGCCTTCATTCAAATGCATGAACTCTATCTTTACATTGAAAATAGTTGTTTGCTGCTATATTAATGTTAAGCATTCATTTAGACATTTGAAGAATTTTATTTGAATGGGACAACAAACAAGTGGTGCAAACCACCAGACAACATTATTCCAGCTTTGGAATTGTCTGGGGGGTGGGGGTGACGAACCCTGTGATCTTCCTGTGATGTGACAATGACAACCACTGCCCGTGGTGTCGCTGTGGGTTTTACTGCTTGCTGATGAATGAAAGTTCAGGGTCCATTCCTCTGGTCAGGCCGGGCAGGCGGGGGGGGGCATTTCCCTGGAGCAGGTCAGCAGATTGTCTGGCCCCGGTCACACAAGATGGGATCAGTGCCGAGTCAGTAGACCCAGACACAAGGCTGTCTACTGGGAGTAGCATAGCAAGCGGACACAGAGAGAGAGAGAGAGTGAGTGAGAGAGAGAGAGAGAGCATACTATGTCTCTGGCTTAATAGGCCATGGTAAGACTCGCGCACAGACACTTTCCATCTCTGTCTTTGAACCAATCCCTACAGGCCACGACCCCCCCCCCCCCATGCACACACACACACACACACACGGTGCAGTCATGAGGTAATCCTCACTCAGGTGTGTTGATGCTGACTGACTACAGCGATGAACGAGCGACCTTTGTCCTCCGGAGGCGCTGGCAGCACACACTGACATGAGAAAGAGTGGCGGGGGGGAGAGAGAGCGATAGAGAGAGAGAGAGAGAGAGAGAGAGAGAGAGAGCGGGTGTCAGCATTTACATCTAGACTCAATATTCATTTCAAAAGCAGCTATAGGCATACAGGAAGAAGCTAGCCAAATGCATAACCTCAACACACACACACACACACACACACGTTCAGTAATGCTGATGCAGAGAGTTTGGGTAAGAGGGTGGGCCAAGCCAAGTCACACAGTCTTGATTTGCCTTGGCCAGCGAACAGTGGAAGCAAACCCAGTGTTGATAGAGATACCCACATGCACGCACACACACGCCGTACCTTTCCACGTGAATAGGGAGACACGTGCACACATCTTTTTGTTTATTACAACTTTATAGTTTACACCTGGAAACACTGATAATATCAACATGCACAAGTTTGTCACGCGTGCGCACACACACAGAGAGAGATAGAGCTGCGTTAACCCTCCCCACATTAACGGAAGTGCTCCTGGAAAACTGAGACGTTGTTATTCCTCCCCTACGTACTGTAAACTAGGGCGAAACAAACCACAGACCTCTCCTCTCATTAGGAATCCGCTCCTCAACATCCCCACATCAGAGCATGTTGTGATGGTGTTAGTGGCTGGTCACACAGACCGATAAACCATCTCCAGGGCGACAGCCAGACGGACACGGCGAGACAGCCACCCATCCGGAGGTTTCTGTGAGGTCAGAGGTCACAGCTTTGACCTGTAGAATTGTTGTCGAAGGGAGGGGCCGGGTGGGATTAATGTGAGGTGTAGGTGATAGAACAGAGAGCTTTGTGGGTAGTAGGGCTGTAAAACTGATACAGCAAGTCAAAGAATGACCAGGAAAAGTAGACGAGAATCACCATTTGGGTGTGTGTGTGTGTGTGTGAAAGAGAGAGAGAGAGAGAGAGACGTCGGGTTATGAAAAAAGAAGAGGCCAGTGTGTGGGGGAAGAGATAGGGGGAGGGATGGTGAAGGAAAGAAGACATAGCAGAGAGAATTATGTGTTGGGTCATTATATTGGAATGTTAATATGATTAGTGAATGACTCTGACCCCGCTGTCTAGCCTGTCGAGTCTGGCTGGGCCCAGCGTTTCACACACACACACGCACGGACCAACTCAAATAGACTATTGCCCGCAAGTGTACAATGATGAATACACACAGAGGGCTGGGGCTCACACAGAGACACAGACGTGTACACACATACACACACAGTGATTTGTGTGTGGGGCAGAATGAGTCAACATGTCATGAGTGATTATCTGTTCGGTACATGCAGCGCTCCTTCATGCAGCACAGGGGCACCGTCCAAACTGAAGGGCTGTGGCTGACTTACTGTATGCAGGAGATATGACTGGTGCTGGAAGAGGGTCTGGAGGTGAGCGCCGGTGCTGTGTGACGTGATCCCTGTGTGTGAAAGCATACAGCAGGGCACCAGACTATGTTTTCCCTCTGGTAGCTACCAACCTTCTCAGTCGGGTCGCACTAGCACATGATTTGATCGTACCCGTTTTTATTAGTATTATTATTGTATATAACTAGCACGGTGAGGTTCTTACAGTGGATGAGCTGCACACAGTATAGCATCCCATTTCTACCGCTACAGGTAGGCCTACCGTATTAGCCCTTGTGCATTCAACAAGCACACTCATCGTAAGTTGTGGCTGAGTTGGTTCTCCCTCTCCTCCAGCCACATTTATTTAATAACCATTTTGTTCTATGGAATATGGAACGCGTAAATTCACAAACGGACTGCTTCCATTCTACGGCTCCGCTATTCACGCGCCCGAGCAGCAGAATGAGAGCATTTTGAAATCTCACTATAATATTTCTACAAGACTGTAGCAATTGTACTACAGATTTACCATGTCTGCTGAAAAGGACATGTTTGTTAATTCTGCCTTACCGTATTTCCGTGTTTGGCCTAGCAACAAGCTATTAAGGCTACGTTACGTAAACAAATTAAACACAGGGAACCAGACTGAATTTGACGGATAGCAAGATGACTTGTTGTAGGACTCGGAGGGTCAGACTCAAAACAAAAGAGATTGTGAATTAGTGCCGCTACAACGATCATTTACACATTTACACTTGTTTGATTAGCTACTTGTGTTCAGCACATAAGATGTTGACCATGTGTATTCTACATCCTTAGTATCTGCTGTTCACTGAGCTGATCCCCCTGTTCATATTGATGTATCTTAGCTAGGGTTGGGCGATGTCTGCGAAATTGGCATCGGACGGGAAGGGTGTGTGTGCTTGCAATATACATTTTTATAAAGTAATTTAAATAAAATAAATAGTAGCAATTCAATCCCCTCGCAAGCCTCAAGGAACTGCAGATTTTGTCACTTTCGCGTTGTATTCATTTCTCAGCACCAGAGGTTCCCGGCTTGATATAAACTAATATTGTACCAGTTAGTATAAGCACATAGGACATAAACAGAGCTATAATGCTCTATTAATTGAATGCTATAATTCTTTAAACTCTCACACATGCACAAATACACAGTTGTTCTTGCAATTCACCTAATCTTTAGACTACGCCCATGTCAAAGAGCTATATCAATATCACATGCAAAAAAAGGGGGAATTATCCTTTAATCTGGCATGAAAGCCTCTCTTGTTGGGCTACCAATGGCAGAGAGGAGACACAAATAGCTTACTATTTTGAGGTCTGTTTCTCAGAAAACCTGTGTGTGTGTGTGTGTGTGTTCCAGATTAATAAATTGTTGCAGCTAAAAGCCTCTTTTCACATAAAAAAAAGGTGGGTTTGGCGTCAGCACATTTGATCAAATCTAGATCGATTCAACTCTCATAACTATATCCAGGCTTTGATATTGATGCCAATAGGCAAATGCGCGCACACACACACACAACCCTCATACACATACTAACACCAACAGACATGCACAGTTGTTATCTAGACCCTGACACTGAATGACCGCTTAGTTGAAGGCAGGCACATACTGTACAAAACACACACACACACACACACACGTGTCCAGGTATGTGTGTGTATGTGTATAAGAGTGATGAGTTTTGGTTCAGTGGAGACTGTTATCGCCCCAGACCACTGTGGTGTGGACAGAACAGATAGCCATTTAGTTGGTGTGCGTTTGTGTGCTTGTGAAAGCTGTGTGTGTATGTGTGTAGAGTAGATGTTGATTCAGCTTTGTTGTCATGCAATACTCCCCTTCTGGTTCAAGCCGTGTGTGTGTGTGTGTGTGTGTGTGTGTGTTTGTGTGTGTGTGAGAGAGAGAGAGAGAGAGATGCAGTATATGTGTGTCACGGTTGTGTTCAGACTGTCAGCGTTTTCTAAATCGGCGTGCACCTCTTGAGGTTCTGAGAGAGAAATATCAGTTGAGACTCGAAATGTGGTGAGTCATGTGTCTGATAAGAAAGTCAGAGAGAGAGAGACTCAGAGATATTGAGGATACTGGGGTTCTGTATAGAGCATTATATTAGACACAGTTGCTGTTGCTGTATAGTATTTTATTTTCGTTGCTTTCTTTTTGTTTGGTGAATATGCATAGAGGCATTCCCCAAATAATGATAGCGCAAGAGAGAATAGAAGAAAGATAGGTGCATTCAGAGGAAGTCTGAGTTTGTGCTTAGCAGTCAACTAGAAGAGAACAGGGACGTCTCTAGGCAAGAAGGCGAGAAATTGAGCGTTTATGTAACACTAGCATTTCGATACCAGCGTCCATAAGGCTGAGTGAAGTGAAGTCTCCTTTGCTTTAATGTCCTGCCTATGAATAAGCTGATATCTACATATTACTTGAAACCAGAGACGATTTATCTCACTGTAACTAATGTAGACTTTCTTACTGTATTGCTACTCTTGCCTTTTCTCCTATTTTCTTACATGACTCGGATATATATACATTGGCTTCATACCCCTTGAACTTTTACACATTTTGTCAAGTTACAACCACATACATAAATGTATATTATTGGTATTTTATGTGATAGACCAACACAAAGTGGTGCATAAGTGGAATGAAATTATGGTTTTCAATTTGTTTTACAAATAAAAAGGGGTATGTAATAGTTTTGCAAGCCACTGTATATAATTGTTTAATATATATTATGTATTTAAATATGTATTTATATTTATATAAAGTATATATGTATTTATATACAGTTTATATACTGTATATATTTGTTTTTATTTTTTTTTATTTTTTGCATAGTAGTGTTTACAGTAGTTCCCTACAATTCACTTTTGTTTCTAGTTTGACAACTTTCATTACTTTAATTTGAATGGTTTTCATTTAATTGGAAACTCAGACTGAGAGACATTAGGGGATTGAACTGTCTAACTGCTTATTTATTAGTATTTCAAAATGTAAGTGGCCGTAAGGAGACACATAGATAAAATAATAATAATTTGCCCACCGGAACCTAGAGATGTTAACAGAGATGTGACATCCATATACACCACCTCAAATGCTAAAATCTGCTTACATCAGCTGTCTATGTCACTGATACAAAGCCGAACCTGCATGGAGATACAGTGTATTATAGGAAAACTGAGTGCTGGGCATGTGGAGCTCTAGCTGTTTGTTATGGTAGCATTTTTAATATGGATATACTGTTTCTATTTTCTGGCAAAGGTTAGCACAGCCTCTTCAGCAGATATGTCCTGAAGGAGTTGAGGAATTTAGGACAAACTTCCATTTTCTGACATGCACACTCACACACATACAGTACACACATGTATGCATAGTCTTCTCCTCTCCCTCGCGGTCCTTCCATCTGTGAGTTCAGATGGAGACAAGTCTCGTGGGGCTTTTCATTGGCCGAGCTCCACTCTAAGAGGCGAGCTAATTGGCCAGCTGGGGTCCAGTCGACTGTTGGAGACAGGCCATTGGCCGAGAGCGAGGTCAAGTGACATGCCATTGGTCAGGCTGGCTGGTGACCTGGCAACATTTGGGAGTGTTTCTCAGGAGAAAAGCCCGCTGTTAAAACTGTGTGATAGATTGTTATGCAGAAGTGGATGTCGTTTATTTGTGACGCTGAATGCTAATGGTTTACCACAGTGGGGTTTTGGTGGAGACTGCACATTATCTCCTGTTTAGGACCATGAGGTCAAAAAAAAAAAAAGGTCTCTGTCCCACTCTTCTCTCCCCAAGTCATCCAGTCTTCACCTCTTCCCTGTTCCCTCCATCTCCTTTATTAGGTAGTGGTGGGGGCTAATCCAGAGGAAATGAGAGGTGGGTTTGCGTGTTGGGGAGGGGTCACCATGGATTAGTGTCGTCCTGCGACATCAAGCGTCTCATTTCCACCCGGGGAGATAATCATAGCTAGGTTAGCCAGGAAATTACCTGACTGGCTTTTTAGAGGGATTCCCAACCCTGTCTACCTGCTCTATTTTGCATTCCGGTATTTCTTCTTGTCCTCATTGATTTTTCTCTCCCACACACACACACACACACACACACACACACACACACCTGACTCACAACTGTTTGTGCCCTATGGTGCTGTTTGGTTTCAATAGGAGCCATTTTAAGTTAGCAAAGGAGGAATGATGCATGTGCTCGCTTATTTGTTACATCATTTAAGTAGTGGATAATTTCTTAGCCGTAAGTAATGAAAGGAATATGTAAATGTAATTGTTTCTTTCTATTTAAATATTATATTAATCCTTGTGTGTGTGTATGTGTGTGTGTGCATGTGTTAACAGACACACAAGCACACTAACTTGTAAGGAATTTGTAAGGAATAAACTACTACTTAAAACATACCCCTCAAGAAAATGTAACAGACCTGCACTCAGTGATGTTATTATTCTGTTGTGGGTTTTAGGCTTTAAGCTATTAGGCCTAATCTATTTCAAATTACATTTCAGTGGTGTTTTGGTGGGAATATGATTTGTAAAGCCAGCAAGCATTTTCTTGCCAGCCAGCAAATTTCGGTAAGTTATGACTAAATCACAATTGGTTTAGTTAGAAAACAACATTGCATAAAAGTGTAAACTAGAGCCTAACTATACTATAAGCGTAGAGAAGGTGTTTACCCTGAAGACCTTTGGCAGTTGGTTTGGCAGTTGTTTATTTGTCTGCCCGCTTTTCTGTTCAATACTGCACCCCACACACACACACAGACACACAGACACACAGACAGACTTATTATTGACAGTATAAGACAGTTATTGTGTGTGCGTGTGTGTGTGCGTGTCTTTGTACACATCACTGTTTATGAATTCCGGTCCACAGTCAAGAACACAGTTCAGCGTAGCAACAGGATTTGTCTCTCCTCCCAAGCTGTGTCATTTAAAGACAATAGTCAACACAGCTTTTATTTTCTACTTTAGATGTTGTTCGCTGTGACTGCTATCAGTGAGCATGCTGATCACTGGTAGTGCTGTGGTTGATCGTGGGTGGCTGACTGTAGCCTGCAGTGTAAAGCAGGCTTTCTGAGAGGAAGGGAACAGGTCAAATAAATCCCACGACCGTCTGGGAAAGCACATTCACACTTTTATTAAAAGCGTGAATGATTCGTCTGGATTATTTAAACGTTTAACCTCTACTATAATATATATCATTGATATGTAGGATGCTATGGCATGTCAGGTGTCTTTGTGGTGTGTGCTATATGCCAATGCCTATGCTTGTGTTTGTATTTAATCTGTGTAATACATACTTTGATATCAGACCAGAGCCTACCACATTAGACGGTTACCCACTCTTACACACACACACACACACACACACACACACACACACACACACGTGCGGGGTCATTAGATGCACAGAGTGCCTCCACGGTCTCATCTGAAGCCCACCACCTTTCCGGTGTTATCTGAAATGACATGTTAGACCCCACACACCTGGTCTAGCGCAGATGGAAGGGGACAGAGAGAGGATAGGGGCATAGGGAGAACAGAGGGGTGGGAAGGTATAAGGGGAGGGGAGAGGAGGGGTAGAGGAGGGGGAGAGGAGAAAGGGGGGTAGGCCTTGGCAGAGCGCGAGCAAAGTCACGTCCATCATATTACACTTCCATCTAGCCTGCCACTGGAAACACCTGCTCCCCTTCACACACACACACACACACACACACACACACACAGAGGGTCACACACATACTGATGTTCACATATTCTGTAGATGTGCACACACACACATACACACAACATCAGTATCATTCTCCAATGCATGTAGTGTGCGTGTACAGGTGTACTGTAACCTTCCACACACACGTATGCTGCAGGCATACACACACACACACACACACACACACAAACACACACTTGCAGGCAGCAGAAAGGTGAGGCATAACCATTCATAGTGTGATGTGCTTATGTCCTTATGCTAAATCCTGGACCCAGATATCAGCCACAAATATAGGAATGTCCTGAAAAGACACACTCTCTCTCTCTCTCTCTCTCTCTCTCTCTCTCTCTCTCTCTCTCTCTATCAGAAAAGCACCTTTCTTTGTTCCCTCTTAATCCTGGCAGGAGAACTTTTT
>JAODTR010006676.1:0-10673 GCA_025399935.1 Amblyopsis rosae | reverse complement strand
CTCTCACTCTCTCTCTCACTCTCTCTCTCTCTCTCTCGCTCGCTCTCTCTGGGCGTGGAGGGAGAGAGAGAGAGAGAGAGAGAGAGAGAGAGAGAGAGAGAGAGAGAGAGGAGTATGGAGGTCTGTGCCTACCTGTATGCTGGGGAATGAATAAAACCATCCAACAAAGAGAGAGAGGGGTACAGAGAGAGAGAGAGAGAGAGAGAGAGAGAGAGAGAGAGAGAGAGGCACAGGAAGAAAGAAATTGAGAGAAAAACAGTTGGAGAGAGAGAACTGGGTGAGTCAGTTACTCAGACGGAGAGAGACGGCAAAAAAGTGTTAATGAAAGACAGCAAAAAAGAAAGAACGCAAGGGAGAATTAAATAGAGCGAGACAGAGAGCAATAGAGAGGGAGAGAGAGAGTGCGAGAGAGAGAAGAAGAGCCTGTCTAGCTGCACTTGCTCTGGCGTCTGTCTTCTTGTCCTGGTGGTGAGACAGGCTGGTGTCGTACTACTCCTTGGCCAAGCGCTGTGTTGCTAAACCACACACTTTCCACCCGTCCACAGAGAGAGAGAGAGAGAGAGAGAGAGAGAGAGAGAGAGAGAGAGAGAGAGAGAGGGGAGTCAAGAGTTTACCGATAAGAGGTGTGTGTGTGTGTGAGAGAGAGAGAGAGGATCCTTAACATGATGCAGAAGGTCCTTCCAGAAAAGGAAGTCTCCCCACTAGGCTGCCAGCAGATCAGTTTACTGGAAACTGGAACACAACTGACTGACTGCCTGGCCAGAGTATACGGTGTGTGTGTGTGTGGGTGTGCGTGTGTGTGGGTGTGTGTGTGTGTGTGTGTGTGTGTTGGGGAGGTAGTACTGGACAGTGCAGGGGTCAGAGTAATACACACAGGTGTACATAGCATCCATTAGAGGTCCATAGGTTTCCCTCTACTGGTTTTTATGATAGTTTTGATTTCGCACATAAAAATCTGAATGGAAACTTAACCAATAATCACAAAAAAATGAACTGGCCCACCAATAAAGATGAATAAGTATGTAAACAAGTGATTTTGTAGCTATAGGGCTTCAGTCAGGGATGCTCTCCATACTGAGCACAACAAACAACATGGCTCACCTACAAAACGACTTATATTATTATACAATTATACACAACAACATTATGGTTTCCATATAATGTGGGAAGCAGCATTCCTTGCCTGTATTCCACAACGTCCTGTTACAGTAATTACATTAAGCTCCTCCCCTCCCATCCCAGAATGGAACTGCCATGGAACAATATATAATGTGTTGCTGTTAAGTATAGGGAGAAGTGAGTAAATCAGTTATACAAGTCAGTACCAGTAAAATATATATTCAGCAGTATAGAGTGTCTGATGGAGAGAGAGGTGTAGAGAGAGAGGGAGAGTGAGAGAGGGAGAGAGAGAGAGAGGGAGAGAGATAGAGAGAGAGAGAGAGAGAGAGAGATGATCAAACAGAGAGGAGGAAAGACAGTGCGTGCATGCGTGCGCGTGCGCGTGTGTGTATGTGTGCGGAGGGGGGTGGCAAATTGAACAGGAGAGACGGAGAGGGAACAAAATGAGGAGCACGTGGAACCGACGGGGACACGCGGGCGAGCGAGAATAAATAGACACAGAGGAAGAGAGAGAGGGAGCGAGAGGGAGAGAGAGCGGGCAGGGGATTGCTTGGATTGTTCTTCTACACAGCAGCCTGTAAAACAACAGGCTCTTTATGCTGGAGCGGGTGTACAGCTGCTACACGCGCCCACTCCAGTAGATACATGGTACATGAGCCGGCACCGCCACGCTGTTCGCTAGCAGCTCTGGGGACCACGCCCCCCAGACACACACACACACAAACTATACTAACTTAATTTACTAACACACATTCATTAATTTACTGTTAACAAAGCCTTAGTAGTTGCCAGTAATTAGCTGTGGGTTCAGATTGCCCGTACGCCAACGAGAGAGAATTGTCCCTCTAGAAATAATTGTATTTCGTTTTTACAGTAATTTCTAAAACATGGTTAAAAAGAACACAACAACCACAAGATAAATAAAAACACAATGTACTGTACTGTATATGATAGACAGACAGACAGACAGACAGACAGACAGACAGACAGATAGACAGATAGACAGATAGATAGATAGAATATATTTTCTAAAAGCACACAGAGCTAGTGCAAATAGTACAAATGGCATTTATGGGTTCAGAATCTTATTCTCAGGGGTTCCAACCCCCAAGCCAAGCCCTGCCACTGCCTGAGAATGAAAGACTACAGACGTTAAGGCCTAAATGGCAGCTTCATAACATCCTTAAGAGGAGCCACCTCCGTGCTACTGTTTGCCTTCGTATTCCTAACTGCTCAGAGGCAGGATGACACGTTAATCTACCGGATACATTCTCCACTCTGAAGGGCTGCCGGAGGTGTCACACAACGTGTGAGGGTGCAGCGTGCCTGCATAACGTTTTGTGCATTCATGTGTATTGTGTTTGCTCTCTACACCCATCAGTGTTCTGTGTGAGTGAGCCTGCGTTATACTGTATAGCACATACCCACTGTGACTGTGCGTGTGTGTGTGCGTGTGTGTTATACAGTACAGCACATACCCACTGTGTGTGTGTGTGTGTGTGTGTGTGTGTATGTGTATGTGTGCGTTATACTGTATAGCACATACCCACTGTGACTGTGCATGTGTGTGTGTGTGTGCGTTATACAGCACATACCCACTGTGACTGTGCGTGCGTGTGTGTGTGTGTGTGTGTGTGTGTGTGTGTGTGTGTGCGCGTTATACTGTACAGCACATACCCACTGTGACTGTGTGTGTGTTTGTGTGTGTGTGTGCGTTATACAGCACATACCCACTGTGAATGTGCATGTGTGCGCGTGCGTGATAAAGTATTTACCCACTGTGCCTGTGTGTGTGCGTGTATGTGTGTGTGTGTATGTGTGTGCACGCGCGTGATTTCATGGCACCTGCGTATTGTGTATGTGTGTGTAAAAGGGAGTACGTCCCTGACTTTGTGCCAGCCGTGGAACGTTGCTATTGACCGTGCCAAGAGCAGCCATAAGCAAAGAGCCAGCTTATGGTTTATGTGGCCTGCAGCGCTCTCATTGGAGAACCCCGTCAAATCACACACATCATTTAAAGCTGTTCATTTCATTTCATCAAAACCTATAATAATTATTTTTTTAAAGACAACGTTAACATGTTATCAATTAAAATACATTATTTAAGTTTTAATGTTGTGTTTAATGCATTGTTAGACCGATGCAATTATTGTGTGCTAGGAGAAAGCCTGTATGTAAGGAAAGCTAGTTTGTGGGAAGGTGTTTATGTCTGACAGTAATCCTCAAAAATAGCTGGTGTAACATTCCCAAATCAGTTGTGGCAGGTAATACTTAATTACTGTACAAGAACATGAGTGTGACCAAGTAAACCCAAATATGGTCTGGCAATTAAAGAGCTTGTAATTTCTAATTCTTTAAAAGACAGATTCATACACAATACTGTATCTTATATGTGTTGGTTTTAGTTTTTACAGACCACATCTTTCCTGTTTTACTATATAATCAATCTCAACAAGTTCTTATTAGGTTAAAACTACTTAGTTCATCAATGTTTGTCCATTTTTATTTGGACATTTTTACAGGTCATGCCCTTACAGTACAATTCACTTAATACGCTCTACCGGTTATCATAATGCATGCAAGATAATTGGAATTCAAACACCGAGGTCACTGTATCCAAGTTTAATCCCATTTACTGTTCACTTCAAAGTCAGCATATCTCTCCCATGGTTAATGGCATTACTGCAGTTAGAGCATTTGTTGCAGTTTGGAATGTCACAAGCGCACACAGTGATGCTGCTGTGCGACAGGCCACATCATGCGCCAGGTTTCTCATAGCAGTGCTGCAGGACCAAGTTTGATTTATCCTAAATAGGAACCTGTAGGGATTTAAGGGAAATGTAAGTCTAGAGCACCTGGCGACGCCATTACTAAAGCCTGTCAACCAGTCTGGCGCTAAAGACACCTTGAGCTTCTGCACACAAGTGTCTCTTCCCCATTCGTCATGCTCTGGGTTTGATACCAGATAGGGCCTGACAGACAGACCTGCAAGGGGCTCCGCCCCCTCCACACACGCAGACGCACGCACCCAGCACACCATGTCTGTGAAGGGAGGAGCTGATTTCACCAGTAATCAATCATCCTACAAGATGAATGTCGTCCCGCTTGTAAAACCCAGGTTAGATGAATCACGAGGAGTTTAGCATCAATTCAGAGCCAGCGCCTCATTTATATATTTTTTGTATTTTTTATAAACTTGTTTATCTGAAATCCACATTTTCAGGGAATATCCTTGTCGCACGTTTGTCTATGAAAGAGGAAAAAATATAAAATCATAAATCATGTTCATTTAAACATCTGCCAAATGTAATTTTTGCATTATGATGATATTTCTTGCTATACCTTACTAAGCAACTATACAGTATGAAGAAGTTGTATAAAAACTCAGATGGCAAGCATCAGATTTGGCCCGATACCTGTCTGGACTGGGTATGCTAAATTAGCCACAGTCCACTTGGCTAAGCATCCCTGCACTGATTAAATGGTGGCAGTATTGGCAGTATTGTGCTCCTATAATTAACTACAATAGAGCAGGTGAAGCATAGTCTAAGCACACATTTAAAAGGAAAGCAACTCATGCACTTAGGAAACTGATTTAAGAATAACATGGAACAAATCGATGAGCATGTCAAACTCGATGTATACAATTGTGTTTTTGTCTCCTGTAATCCATATTTTAATTAGTTTTTGCCACATTTGGCGTCCTTATCCCAATCGAACTAATCAAAATATTAGATCACAATCAATGTATCCCTTCTTTTTCATTTGGGTATTGTAGTTTGAACCACAGATGTGTCGCCTCTTGACACATCCGATGGGAATCCCAGTGAAGCTCAGCTGTTCTATATTAAAATTTGGATGAATAGTTTAGGCGAGAGCAGGGAAAGAGTAAACGACAACAAGCTGACATTTGTTTGCTCATAACACACACACACACACACACACACACAAACACATACACAGTATGTGCACTGTCCTAAAAGGAGCCATGCCCTTCTACAATAACCTTAACCCAAGCTAAAAACAGTATGCCATCATGCCGTGAGGTGCAGAATAATGAAAGTGACATATATTTGTGTTTAACACACACACACATACACAGCACAGGCATAGAAATACACAAGTGCAGAAGCCACTTGACAAAAAGTGGGGTAACAATCAGGCCTACCTTCTGCAGTAATCAGGTCAAGGCTGGACAGCTGTTGCCTACTGATAAGGAGCTGTAAGCAAGAGAGCCTGGAAAATGTTTGCAGAATAATTTGTTTTATGAATCGCTTTTAGCACATGAAAGAGCACAACAACCTGCCTGCTTCTCTTCAGCAAAGCAGAGCAGACGATGGGAGCAGATGCAGTATTTTCATAAGAATGCTGAATATTGAATGTTATTCACAGGACTCTAATAATGAATGACACAGTGACGTTATAACACAATATAGCTTCTGTGTAGGTTTCTGTGTATGTTTCTATCATCTACTGACTGTTGCACTTATGAAAGTCACTTTGGATAAAAATTACCTGGTAAATTAATAAAACATTCATGCAGCAATTATGCAAGAGACAGTGTGGAATATTAAGGTTAATATCTGAGGGAATAGTAAATAACGAAACAAAAAAAAAAACATGTTTACGTCACAGGTCACTTTAAGCGTGTCTTGTACAGTGCAGTAGCCTTAGTCATTTAAGTGTCTTTTACAATACAATAGTGTAAAATATTGCTACTGAGTAGCCTATGCACTGTACAGTATATGTACACACTGTGTGCATATATATGTAAGCTACAGTACAGTGTAGTATTTATTGTAGTTATGTGTCTATTGTCTTTGTATATTTCACGTTGCACCTTGGTCCATGAGAACCGCTATCAAGGAGTGTATGGAAACAACACATTGATAGAAAAGAAGTTTTAGTAGTTAATCCCTCTATATATCAAATGTCATGTACATCAATGTGTCTAAAGACTAAATTACAATGTTTCTCTGCATGCACCATCCCTTTAACTGTGCTTGGCACTGTTATTGTACAAGCAAAGTGCGCATGCCAGCTTACGTAACAGATGAAGCATTAATACTTAAACTCATGTCAACACATGCACAAACACACGCTGCTGTTTCTCAACATGCTCGACCTCTTCCTAATGCTTTACGCTCATTTCCCACGTCTTTGGAGAGCCGCCAGGCTCAAACAGCTTCACGCCGTTGATTGATATCCACCCTACAAGCCCGAGGCACATACTGTACATTGCGTACAATTCCACAACAGTAAACAAACATGACATATTTTTAATTGGAAGAGGTGGCCTCTTAGCAATCAATAAAGTTGTATAGTATTGTTCCAGGTGCAGAGCACCTCATGGATCAATGGCACAAGCTCGCAGCTTTGTGTGGAAAATGAATGCAGCCAAATGCAAACATGACAAAGAGGAAACAATTGATTTTAGCATTTTGATTTCCCTGTTGGAATGCAGGGAAGTTACTTGTGTTGTGATCAGCGTGCAGATGTTTGCTCTCCACCAGTGTTTCTGTCCATCCATATTTAACTTGCTTATGTGCACGTGTACATGTGTGTGTGTGTGTGTGTGTGTCACATACTGTAAGGACAGGGACAGATAGACATCTGTCAAGAGGGGAGCATATATATATATATATATATATTAGTATAATAATAATAATAATAATATAGTTATGTAGGGTTATATTTTCATTTACATAGTGTCAATGGGCACTGGCCAAGATATGAGCATGTATATAGTATGTGTCTGTATGGGAGAATTATAGTTTCATCTCCACAGGGACAATATGCACTGGGGAGAATGGGACCATGTAGTACGTAGACTAGTATGTGTCTGTATGATGTGCATCTGTCAAGATGGGAGCTTGTATATAGTATTTAGCCTATGTGTCTGTATGGGTTTGTTATAGTTTCATCTCCACGGAGACAGATGTGCATCTGTCAAGATGGGAGCTTGTATATAGTATGTAGACTATGTGTCTGTATAGGTTAGTTATAGTTTCATCTCCATGGGGGCAGACTTACGGAGCCCAGTCAGTCCATAATCTCATCCAGCTCTGTCTTGTTCACTGTGGCAAGGGTGCCAAGAGATAGTGAATTATTCACAGAACCATAATGGGCCAACATCAGGAAGTGCACTCTTTAATGCTTTCAGGTCTGTGAAATTAGTTTTTAGTAGGTCTCACCATTCCTAATGTAATTATACCTTGTGTTAAAGGCACTATCATAAATAAACAAAATCTTAGAAAACAAAGTAAACACAAAGTAAGGTTAAGTGACAGAAAGACTGAATATTAGAATATATACTGAATACAGGTTTAATATAATATGAATTTGCCAGCAAAGTCTGAAAAAATAAAATAAAAAAAGATCTGGAAGGCTCTTTAAAAAAAGACCATGTTTTATTGTCTGGCTTTAATAGCTACAGAAGGTGTTGCTGTAAATTTCACACACTTGCACATCCAGGAATCCTCTTAAAACAGACATGTATCATTGAAATGTCATCCCTAACCACAGGGCTCTGTCAGCAGACAAGTGGCATTGATGTGATGTGTCCCTTAGCGATTGACGAGCAAGATCTGAGCACTAAATATGTTTGACGCAATTGATGACAACCTTTGCTTCTGACTGCTACAGAAGCTATACAGTAGGTTCACTGTAATGGAAAGCACTGATTTAGGGGACTTCAAAGATGCTTTACCAATTTTTACAAGCCTGTGTGACTACATTGATGAATCTATCTACATGAAAACACACACAAATGTGTGTGTGCATCACATGGGTGGATGAGTACGAGTGGGCACAGTGACCCAGTGACTCTTCTGATTCTATTATCTTATTGTAAAACCCACAACAAACTTTAAACATCACATTTTAACCACAGGAAATACACTAAAGGAAATGTGGTTGGCTGAGAATGGCTCGCACCTCTCTTTTCCGAGCTGTGAAATAATACAGATATCTCAGTGAAAAAGTTAAAATACATTTCAACAACAAAAGCAACCAGAATATCACATGCACATGCATGTACAGTATGTATGTACTGTATATATGTATGTGTGTATGTACTGTATGTGTGTATGTATGTATGTATGTATCTACGTATGTATCTATGAATGTACTGTAGTTAATTCATCCACTAATTAACTTCAAATAGACGAATGAAATCACGTGGTGGCGGTAAAGAGATTGATACCCTGGTGTCTTTAATGTTTGTTGGCTTTCTCCCGTCATTAAATGATAAGTGTGATAGAATTAAAGGTATAACGTCTGCTGACTCAGCATGCCACCTCATTACATGACATCTAGAGCAAACTACATTTACCTGCTTAAATGGACCATTGCATTTGTGCTGGAACTCCCAGGACACAGGAAACTGGAGAGAAAGCTTTGTTGTGTTCAAGGAATAGAAGAGTATGAAATCAAAAACATATGAATTAGGTAACATAAAGTTTATTTGTATGTATTTTCCCTTATTAATATATTTAGTCCCAGACCAAAGCCATCTTATGTTATTTTTATTATGCCTGTACAGAGCCTTGTTGGTTTTCAACTATCTATCTCGCCAAAACTGTCATTATTTCCTTATAATTTATATTCCCTTAAGGCTACACAACTATAAAACGATATCATCCCTCCTGCTGAAATGATGTGTTGAGACCTGTTGTCTGTTGGCAGACAAGTCCCCCCACTATAAATGACAGGTAATTTATTTGTTCTTTCCTTTTCTTCATGAAGCCACATTAAATCTCTGAAAACAATTTGGGGAGCATGATCAATTCCTTGCACGCCGAATATACAGTATGTTAAATATGATTACATAAAATACAGAATATTACTGTACTGTAAACTGTTGTAATACTCATGCCAATAGTGTCGCATTGAGGGCTTAAAGCGATAAGACGTGTGATGTCTGAGCTGCTACAATTAAGCTATTTTTAGCACTGTCAAAGGTGTTGAATGCAATTGACACCTTTTTCACCTCTTCTTCATCCCCACCTTTCTCTGGTTCATTCAAGCCTCTGACACACTCCCGTCTCCTAGCCAATGGCCAGCCTCTATCACACTCCTCCGCTCCCCTCCCTCCCCTGTTCATACCTCCATTATCACCTCTCGTCGCCATGGCGTCTAAACCTTGGAGCTGGATGTTGGCCATGCGTCAACAGAGAGAACAGGCACGCCCGGTACGAACGCGGTCCTAAAAAAAAACATCACTGGGCCTGCATTGTGCTCCGTGAATGGCTAGAGACAGGAGCCTGTTGTCAACAGAGCAACACCGTCACCGTTATCAGTCACGCGTCATGGTGACAGTACAATAGAATAATTAGTGACTTGGCATATATTGTTTTTTAGATTGAACACATATGACTCAATGTAAACCTGGTCTAATTTACTGGTTTGTTTGTGCATGTGTTTATATGATGGTTTCGTCTTAGGACGATACTGCCAAAATGCTTGATGATGACTAATTAATGATTAACTACCATTTTAGCAACGCTGAAATATGTTTATCACAAGAAACATTTTTTCACCTTCATATCCAACTGGCTCGTCATATAATTATCCTCTGACTGCTCACAAAAGATAAGCCAGCACTCTTTTGAGAAAGAAAGAGCAATCTCTCTCTCTCTCTCCATCTTTTATTCTCCCATGTGCATACTAAAAATAATCAAAATAAATAGCCACACAAACACACACATTCTCTCTCTCTCTCACAAACCACAAACCCAAATTCCAGACACTCTGTCTCTCTCTCTCACACACACACACACAAACACACACACACACACACACGTGCGCACACAAACACACAGACACGCATGGTTGAATCGGGGCCGCTGTTGCACTAGCAACATCATGTCCTCCCTTCCCACCCTGTCTCCATGGAGACGAGCTTCCAGAGTGCTGGCTGCTTCCAGAACGGCTGTGAATCAGCAACGGCTGAGGAGGGGCCGAGAGCAACGCACAGCAAAGGATGCTGGGATCAAAAGAGTGAGAGCGAGACAGAGAATGGATTGGAGATGAGTGGTGGCCGCTCGACCTAAATAGAATAAGGAGACAGTGTGGTTCAGAAATGCCTCTCAGAGGAAAGTCAAATTGCAAAAGCTTTTACACATGAAGTCCGAATTGCATTAAAGGCCTCAGGTAGTAATTTGAAGAAAGAAGAACTAGCGTTACAAAATTGTTTTCTGTCAGTTCAGTGGTGGAAACATATGGTTGGAATAGGCTAAAGTACCGCTGTAGAGGGACAGATGCATATAAGGCATATAAGGCACTGCGTCAGACGCCTGATTACGCACACACATGGACAATGCCACATATATATATAGCAAGCTAAATGGACAATAAAAGCTTCAGTAAGTGTAGCAAAGTCAATCGTAAGATTCTTTCCAACACTGTAGTTATGTAGTCTAAAATATATGTATAGACAATGTGTCCTTACATACCTTCATCCCATCAATGGAGAGGAGGGTTCGGCCGATTGTCGAACCTCAGATTGAAGAACAACAGCGCGGATTCCGTCCTGGTCGTGGAACAACGGACCA
>JAODTR010006675.1:0-31574 GCA_025399935.1 Amblyopsis rosae | reverse complement strand
TATATATTTCTCTGATAAAATGTCTATTACTATAATATGTACAGTATATTTCAGCTGACTGTTTTATACCTATGTATGTGAAATGTAAGATGTCCTTGGGTATTTAGAAAGGCGTCCCAAATAAAATGTATTATTATCTTACATTATAAGATAATATATATCATGTTTGTCTTGTCTGTCAGTCTGTCGTGTTATTGTTTCCAAAATGATGCCACAGAATTTTAAAAGTGGCGGGGGGCGTCTTTTGTGCTAATCTCACCCTCTGTCATGCTGATATTGTGAGACACACCCCTATGCATTATATATATTTTGATTGGATTTATTATTTTTTTTTATTCCAGAAGATTTACATGAGAATGCATTGGCAGGAAAACCAAAAAGACGGTTTCCTGACTTCGGGTAAGTCACAGTATTTACTATCAATTGTTTCCATGTTGTCACAGTTTTAGTACTTGAACATGCGATTGTACTAATAACCATTGCAGGGGTCTCAGAAAGTCAGGAGGCAAGGGGAAGAAACATGACAAGGAGCAAATGAGGACATCTTTAGACAGCAGGTATTGGTATCTTTCTAAAGATATGAAACACTAGCGGTAAATATTCTCGCATGGTTGTAACAGATGTTTATGTAGAATAATATGTTGGTATTAATGATGCTTCTACCTGGATAACTGATTGATTTCTTTGAGTATTGGAATTTGTATTCAACAAGAACCAATAACCATAATGAGACCCCTTGAATTTGTGTGTACTGGTCTGGATAAATGTTAGATATAGTAGACACGGTTCTGCCTTGGCCTGATTGACAAAGCTTGGTCAATTCAAACCAAAAGTATTGCTATAAAAGGTCTGACTTTCATCTTGTGGTCTGAGTGGCCATCTTCATTTTTATCTTTATTATTTATTTTATATATTTTAATCATTAATCATAACTAATGTCCTGTCTTCTACCATGTATATCAATTAGTGCCATTTATTATGACTGCATTACTTAGTCTTTCTACAATACAGTCACCGCTACATAACCATGTGTATATCTTCCCTGGTCCTTTCGTAGGGGATCTCGAGGGTCCGCAGAGCTGCTGGAGGAGTCTGAAGGGAACCTTTCTCCCTCAGAGTCGCTGTCCTCCATCCCTACCTGCATGCCCTTCTCCTGGTTCGGGGACAGAGACCGGGACAAGGAGAAGGAGCCGTCGTCCTCCAGCAGCAGTCTGCCCTACACGGCCACAGAGACAAGCAGCGAACAAAGCCAGGACCGCAAGAACAAGGTGTGTGGAAATCAAACACCTTTTATTCACGTTCAGAACGCGCTCACGTCCATGAAGCACAATAGTGCCGCATACACCGGACACCAAGTCTTTCCAGTAGCTGCAGCATTAGGTCTGCTTATAACAACACCCACTAGTGTATTGTCAGGTTCTAAAATAAAGTTTAGAATGTACTGCTTCTTGTGCATCATCTCTAAAATGGCCTGTAAGATTGATTTTTATTGTATGAGATGGTGGCCAATACCATTTTTTACAAACCAGGGGGATCCAAAACAGCTGCATTCCATCCATTGCTTTATGGAAAAAGACCAAACCACTAGACCGTTTCCATACACGATGAGCGTGACGTTCAGTGACTAGCTTCTACAAATACCATAAACGTGGTCCAACGACCATAATAGCTGTATGGTTTAATGCCTTACTTAGTAACATAGATGCTGCTGTAGGGTAGGGGTCCCATGCTGTTGTATAATAAGGTTATAAAGTCACTGGGCGAGTCTATAATCACTTCTGTATTACAGTAGGCCAGTTTTATTGCTCAAGGGATTACACCTCTCACTAAACCGTCTTTCTTTTAAACAGACGAATCTATCCTGGTCCTCTTTATTCAGTCGCTCATTAGACTTGGTACAGTATACGTGTATTCATATCATTATCTAACCTGTGTCTTAGAGGAAGTGGTAGATTCTTACTAATGTGTGGTATAGTTTTGTGGTTGGTAGTTAACACTCTAGTCCTCAAATCATGTGTTCAAATCATTGCCTGTGTGGTGTTTTTTGTAGTAGTTGTGTGCATGTGGTACTGTAGTCTTACAGCAACTTGTATTGTCTAAATTATTGATTACAACACGTTGAGATAATCTGATGGAGTATGGGAAATACATTAGATTGCCACAGGGATCCTGTTCTGATTGAATGATATTGACATATGACATTCCAGGATTAACCTTAATCTGTGTTTTGGGTTATATTTGTGTTCCAATTGCCTCGACTGTCTGCATGTGCAGTGCACCATATAATTTGCCATCTTAATTTACTACTATAATCTTGTAGTGAAACATTACCTCATACCTAATGTTTTTCAGCATGCTTTATGTTCTGGCAGTAGATATAGAATATAATCTAGTACTGTTTGTAGTAGTGTTTCATAAGGCATTGTGATGATGTATATGGTAGTTACTTGGTGTGTATACTCATCTAGATGTTGCTTGATATAAATGATTAGTGCTGAAATAGTTTGGGTGATCTTTGTGTGATCCTGCCCATAACGTCTAGGTTTTTCGTTCTCCTATCCCAGTAAAGCATTCGTTTCGTGTTTTATGCTAGTTAATGCAAATCCTTGTTTCCACTTCCAGAGCTTGTCAGTCATAGATGACTCTAACCCGGGCAGTCCCGGTTCAGACATCACAGGGTTAGTCGCAGAACCCAATCTGACTGGGCGCTCGCACACTTTAATCTTCTCTTCCAACGAGGTGAGTGTTCTTTGGCCACGAAAGCATCGTCATGGCTGAGAGGGGAGGTTTCAAGCATGCTCCTGGATTTTCCCCTTTTCATGCAGTGTCAGCGACGTTTAAATGCTGGATGTAACAATAAAAGAAATAGAGTTGCATGTGTATCCTGTGTTTGTGTGAATCTAAGTCTCCTTAGCTGTAATGTTAGTAGTTTGTACTTAGTTGACAGTTGCATTGCACTTGGTCAGTTGTTTTGGTTGGTACTACAGTATGTTTCTCTTAGATCATACATAGTCATAGTTAGCAAGAAGCTTGGCATGTGCTTTGGATTCACTCACGTGCTCCATATCATGCATGTTGATATTCGTAAGACTTCTTTGGTATAGATGTGCACACTTCACACTACAGATGTTTTAAACCAGACATTGTGCACATTGTTCTTTGTTCCATCTGTACCTGGAGGGTTTATGGCACACATGACTGGCTTTGCACTGTTTACTGCTTGCGGTGTGTGTGGCTCCCGTTTTGAAAAACTTTTATTTTGCACTATGGCATGGACTTCACGTTGATGTTCGTTTAACTTGCCTAAGTAGTCCTTTCTGTTTTTTATATTGGTGGATTCCACAAGATATTTCTCATTTGGGGGAAGGGGTACGAGGTGTATAGATATTACATTTTAATACATTTAAATTACAAATACCATTTTTCTATTTTTACTCTGCATAGGTATTGCAGTGGGAAATGCATTTTAGATTACATTAACATTTATTTATATTAGATGACATTCTCATTACTTTAAGTAGCATTAGTTATCACTCTTTATTCTGTGTTCTGTAGACTTTAGATGATGATCAAGTACCAACAGGAAAGGAGTATCAATGGCAGAATCGACCTGTCTCTGAATGGACCAATCAGCAAGTCTGTCATTGGTTGATGGGCATGAATATGGACCAATACACACCTGAGTTCACAACCAAGGAGGTGGATGGACAGCAGTTAATGCAGTTGGACAGTGACAAATTGAAGGTAAAAGGGGAGAAAAAAAGTCACCAGTGAAATATTGTAAGTGTGATGGGTTTTGATTAAATGCCTTGCTCAATTCCATTGCTTCTTTTTGTCTGTATTTGACTGCCACCTTATGGCTAGAAATATATTTCTATAGTTATTAGTTTTGTTTTGATGCATCATTTTGTATTTTCTTTTAAATATAAATGGGAAATTTAAAGTTTATAGTTTGATAAAACCATATTAGAAGATATTTGGCTTCCCAGAGTGCTTCTTGATAATTGACTTATCATATAATAGTTTATTGTGGAATGACACCACTAGTTTCTAATAAACTAGTTAAGATGGTAGAACTGAAATTCACTTTTTGGGGAAGCAGGTAATGTTGACACAAAAATGTATCTTATTAGGACACATGCAGGAATAAGTAGTAAATGTCTAATAGATGGATGCTTTTAGGCACTCGGTGTGTCCAGTCAGAGTGACCGATCAACGATCAAGAAGAAACTGAAGGACATGCGCAAAGCCCAGGAAAAGCTGGAAAAACAAAGGGAAAAGAGAGAGAAAGAGGCTCGTCGCAGTGCAAAGTTGCCCTCCAGTGCTGACTCCATCTGTTGAGGTGGTGTCCTCAGTGTGGATCCATCCAGCTCCTGTTCACTACCATGTAATAAGAAACGGCCACACAACGTTCAGTATAGTGGATGATGGCATGAACAAAATAGCTGGATGTTACAGTAATGCTACTAATGACTAATCCACGACAGCTCTTGTATTGCACCTGTGCCGATTTGTGTCGGTCATGATTTATCTCTGTGCTGGAATTTTATGGGAAAACTGAATCTTGGCTATTTTCTCATTACTGTATAATTCCATGTAATGCAGGTAATGACACTTCTCACAGATCCAACCATTTCAGCTGTGAGATAAGGGAACGTTTAACAAAATGACAAGTGTTGATTATGTGACTATAACGTCAGTCGATACATTTTTACCACTATAAAGCTAGAAACAGATTAAAAAAAATTCCTTTCTATACAATATTATGTAGTTATCACGTGTAAACATTTAGCTATGGATTTTGAATGTTTCTATACTGATTTTTTTTTTTACATTTTATACCTTTTGCTAGTACGCTGGTAGCCATGTACAAATCTTTTGTGGGAAGTATTGTATAGTTATAAAGAGCACTATATTTGTCTTCTATGCTTCAATGGGTGACAAGGTTTTAAATGTATAAAATGTTTTATACATGTGCCTATTAACTGCATAACTTTTTTTATGGAAATATGATTAAGGTTTATATCAAATGTTTTTCTACTAAGTAGAATAGCAAGAAAAATGTGACTTTTGCTGAAAGATGAGCAAAGACAAATGGAGTAGTAATGCTGAGATGCTGCTTATGCAATTCCCAACTGTGCCTGTTGATTCTCTATTCTGTGGTTCCTGTAGAGCAGGTTGTTCATTGGATGGTACCATGACATCATGTACTACACCTCACTGCTTCATAAGAAATAATGTGCCTATCCATGTCGACTCTTAAGAGGTTATGTAGTTCTTGTCACTAGAAATGTGAGCATGTTAAATATTCATTAATACTTCATCTGTCTTTGCTGCAATTTATACCCGATTCACTGTTCTCTACATTGTCATAACATGTAAGACTGCAGGAAAATAATGTTTCCTCTTCAACTGTACCAAATGTCCTGGTACATGGTCTAAAGTGGCATCAATAAACTCATTTTCACTTAATGCCATTTGGGTGTATAGTTTGTTTTCAGAGTATCAAGGCTCACCTTCATAGAGCTTCAATAGATTACATCTAGTTTATTTGATCTGAAAACGAACTCATGTTAAATAACACGTTACATTCTTCTTTTTTTTTTACAGAAAATGCTTACAACTTAATTGTAGGAATAAAACACTGCAACCAAAATATTTCTACAGCAAATGTACAAATTCTCCACCTGCATTTGTCCCATGTCATGTTCAAAGCAACGAGTAGTAGAATACTGAACCAATACCGGTAGCAACAACTCTGTAGGTTTAGTATTTAACCTAAGACAGTGCATAGGACATAATGCAATCTACACATGTGCCTAATACAAGTAAAGCTTCATTATCTGATATTGCAAAACATGCTTATTTGAAATAAAAGCCTCAGTACAGCAGCAGCTTTAAAATAATAGTCTAATGTTCATCATCACATCAGCTGTGTTCTAAAAAATAATGTTCACAACAAAATATTTGTATAGCTCTTGATAAATACATGGCACTAGGTCTTGAACCAGCCATTTCCTCTGTCCAAAGAACAAATTCAACCAGGCCACTTAACTGACAAAATGATGGGCGCATCCCCCAATCATGATAATAGGATGATAAATAGTGCCGTTTTCTCTACATTACCACAACAATGTGGATCTAGAAACTACGAAATGTTGTCATGTCCTTTGGCTCCTTGCTGGGTATGCACCAGTCATCTGCCTCGTGAATAGTTTTATAGTGTTTCCAGGCTGACTTGTTGTACACGGGAAGCCTCTCGATGGATTCTGTAGATAATGCCTGCACATAACCATAACAGGAAATTTATTAAAAAGCCGGATCAAGTTCTTGTTAAAACCACATATTTTATTCTGATTTACCCGGATATAGATCACAGCATCTGTGCCGTAACCTTCCAAGGAGTATAGCTTCAGATCACCTTGAAAGTACCTTGCATAGAGGCGTGAGATAGGTAGACCATAGCCATAACCAGCCTAAGAAAGATGTATAGCTTTAGTCCTTAACTTATTTAAACATATTTAAAACAGGGTTTTCAAAAAGCCCAGTGAAAATAATCTGAACATATTGTAATAAGTGTTTGCAGTCGTGGCCCTCTGGGCGTAGACCAATGGTTAATTGTGAAACAATTGTTGGACAGCGTAAACAAATTGCTGTTGCTACAACGGTTTTGATCGCCTCATCTATCTCTACCACCGTTTTGAAACACCATAACTCCAACATCATCTCACTAACCTACCCTGATTGGACCGCCAGCAGGGTGGCTGTGCGAACACTAATGCGAAAAGGTATTCCAGACTACAATCTCAGCAAAATAAATTGAGCTGAGAGCAATAGTCGGGCGGAGCCAGGCTACAGCCAACAGCCATGGCAGCAAGGAAACTGAACTCATTGGTTACATTTACATGCACACTAGTATTACACTATTATTCCGACAATGGCAATATTCTGAATTTGATAGGTGGTGTCATGTAATATTCCGTTGGGATTTTCCGAATAAAGCTATGCTGATATTGCTGATAGTTTTCAAGTTTTAGGAGTATGTATACAGCAGATTCGGAATATAAGTCTCAAGTGTGGTTTTTGCTGCATTTTACGGCATTGAGTCTCTTTCCTTTTTACAATATGATATGCACAGAACACTTTGCTAAATATCCAATGTTGTTGCAAATAAGCAAAATAGCACAAGCAGTCCAGCTATTCCATTTCCCCATATTTTAGAACATTAATGCAGTTTGAAAAGTGGGAAAATTCCTCTGTAGACCAAATAAGTTGTTTTAACGACATAGCTTAATATAATAAATATATATAGAATAATATAATATAAATATATATAATATAATATAAATTGGAATATGTACAGCTGTATGTAAACTGACATGTTATTGGAATATTCTGACAAGATCTCAGTAAGTTATACAGTGTATTGGGAGAACTCACCAGAGGTGCAGCACGAGCTTCCATGCTGGGCCGAGGAGCTGTAGAGTAGGTGTAGGTAAATAGTCTGTCAATTTTGCGTAGCGGCACTCCTCCTCCACGATCACTCACCTGAGAAAATGAACAGTAACTCTAATCCTCAGAGACAGAAATTTCCAAGCAATGCAACCTATATTGTCATCACTGAAGTAGAATCCATTGATTATTTATTATTATTAAAGAATAACCTCACCCTGTGACCCTAAATTTTTTTTTTTTTAGCTGAAAACAAATAATAGTCTTGCACTGTGATGAGACACGTCAATGCTGGTGTTAATGTTAACACAATTCACGTTTTTATAAAAATCTGGATATGTTTCGGTCTGAAAATGTCTCTACATGTTTTATTCATTACAAAATATCACCCCAGGACGTGCCTTGTTTCCAACTGATTTTTTTTTGTCCACTCATGCATCATCAAATTAAAATGTTAATGAGGGCCCCCTCTCAGACCCTCACATTCCCTCACTCAAACCCTTAACTACATTGTAGTTGTGCAATAGATAGAGTAGGATCAGACCTGGGGTGAAGTTACACTTTAATAATTAATTAATAATTAATACTTCCTAATCAGTAATGTTACACTGATCAACAACGCATTACAACTGTCAAATATCCAGAATAACATTGCTTATCATTTTGATGATAAGGAATGAAAAATAAATATTCCCCTGAAAATATTTTGGATATGTGAACAAACGTATATGTTAAATCAAGTCAATCAATCCATTTTAGAAAGACAGACCAATTAGAATTCAACAAAACTAATGTGAAAAATAAGGATGTCACGCAGCAGAGAAGGTTTACCTTGACGGTTAGATCTTCAGTTCCTAGGGAAACCTTTACTTGGATAGGAGGATACTCCATGGAATCCCCATACAACTCCATGGTGGCTCGCATGGCATTCTGGATCAATGGAAGCAACAGTAGTAATAGGAACAATTTGCAACTTTTGCTGCTAATTATCTTGGTTGCAGCTTAAGGAAAAAGAGCATCAACTGGCTACAACATGTCCTGACCTTAAACAGTTCAAACACCATGTGATACAGATGTGATGGGACATAGACGACTGAAATGGGTTTTCCTACTTCTTTGGCTGTTGGAACAGAAGATAATCAAATAGATTAATTATGGATTAAATATTAGTAGTATGGGTTTATGATGTAAAATATAAAACATTACCAGTGAATTCCTCCAATACAAGTTCAGGAGAGTTCATGTAATATCGATCACAGAGGCTTCTTGCATTTTCATATGCATCTACAGAAGACATATTTCTTTCAAACAATGGTATTGCTAAACTGACTAGTATTTGTATGTGTTTCAATGTGTTTTGTGAAAATTCTCACCCATGACAACTTCTGTGACGTGACAGCTGGGATCAATACTGCCAATCTGTTTAGGGTGTGCTGGGTTCACTTTCACATTTCCTCCAAAGAGCAATGCTGTAATAAAAGGTGATATGATCAGAAACACACTAAATAACTGACTGTAGTAGGCAGATTAGGGGTATAAAGACATTTATTCTATTTTGTCAAAATACTACAACACAAAATTGTATTGTAACGCATGTAAAAATTACTTATATCAAATAGTCAATAGACGATTCAAAATGCAGACTCTGTACTCACTGTGTTGGTTCAGCAACATTCTGATGGATATTCTGCTCATGTAGAAACGATCTAAAAAATACTGAACATTCTGGCTCACAATTGGGTCTGTGCCATAGGCCTCCTTGTACTCTACAACTCCTTGGGCCATGGTGGGAATCACATCGTTGTGGCGGTTTCTGATTTTTATGACTGCATCAGTAAAACTACATGAATACAGACATCAGAGAGGATAATAATCAATATGGGAATTGTTTAAATAAAATAGACAACAGACAAGCAGTAATATTGAGAATGGATAATATAAACGTACTCATATGTGACCTTGTCATCATCTGCATTTTTGTCTTTGAACTCTAGAATATCTTGGAGACTTTGCACATACCTAAAGTAAAACAAATAATTTAGGCTCTGGTAGGGTATCGTCTGAAAAATGATACAATACATAAGGTTTAAGCAGACGTACCAACTCTGCACCAACCGAACCGAAGGAGTCCTTAGCAGGTTGTCAGGTAACAAATTGATCTCCTTCATTATGTTTGCCAGCCTCACAGGTAGCTCGTGTCTAAGGAAGACGAAGGATGTTTTTTCGCATGCATTCTCTGAACCTAGAAACAGGGTTATAAGAATACTTACTGTAAGATATAATATGGACAACCACGCTGCACAATATGACCAATCATATTGGATCGATTCAACTAGGCCTACTGTGTTTCTAATATAAATGTCTATTTATTCGATGCAAATATTTACATATTTCACGATATGAATGTGGATGCCTTACCAAAATCCAAAAACTGCTTTATTGAGAGAGGCGAGGGTGAAAATTTCGAATAATAGTCAACGTCCTTTCCTATAGAGAAACTTCTCCTCAGTACCCTTAAAATGCTCATTTTGTGAGATCTTTAGTCAGTGGTTTTGGCTTTGGTCACTGGGTTAAATATTCAATTAAAACTGAAATATAATGAGAACGATCGTAGGTCACATCTGCAATAACATGTAGCTAATGTTGTTGACATGTACGCCATACAGGCTTTCAGGTGAATTTGCTAATTTAAGCTCTGCAACGCATTTAGGTCAAATAGTTCTGGTTGTATCCATTATTGTTGTCCGAAGACATTCGTTAATAAAATCGACGTATTCTTCACAGATGTAAAAATAACTACGTGTGATATTCCAAATGAAAGTACAGTATTGCTCGAAACCAAATACCGTACGCACAGTACATTAATAGAATGGGAATAACAGAGACTTCCGCCATGTATATTGTGACATTTTGGATACAAATGTGTGTCTTAATGTTGTTATAGTGTGTTGTCGCATTGTTCTGTACGGTAGTCTTATTTGACCAGGATTATTTTTCTAAATTTGGAGCAAACGAGTATTTTTTATTTAACAGTAAACATAGTATTTGCATACAGTATGCGCATGCGTTATGTTATCATTACATTACTATACTTTGTTGCAATCGTTTTCTGTATTGTATTTTTTATCTTCGCAACTAACTACTACGGTTGTACGATGTATTAAAATTATATGTTGGTTACACTGGCTAATATACTTGAAACTCTACTCTTAAAATAATATATGACAGTGCGTCACTTCCTTTAGACGTCTAAAGAAATGCCTGAATTACACATTGAAAAACTCGGGAACCACGTTTTCGAAGGTGGGTTTTTTGTTTTGTTTGAACATCGGTGATCAAGTTGGTATTAATAAGACACTTGCCTTTGTGTTCTTCGGCGTGTCCTCCCTCGGAAAGCCGATGTAAACTGCAAACATATAACCTTGTAATTTAACTGTATCCAGCCCGTGTTTGCGGCCCGCCAAAAGCTAGCTAGAGAAGGAGCTAGCGTGGAAGTAAACACTTCCAATATATATATGTGTTTTATTTGTTTTCTTATATAAGAAAATGAGTGGCGGATTCAACTTTGTTCAAGCCTCTAATACGGGGTTCAGCTTTGGAACTCCCAAAACCACCGCTACAGCAGCTCCTACTACGGGGTTTGGTATGGTGAGCGGGACACCTGCTGCCACAGGAGGATTTTCATTCGGGACTCCCAATCCTGCTCCAGCTATGACCACCCCGGCTACTACCAACCCAGCTGGGGGTTTTAGCTTTGGTGCACCTGCAAAGACCACACCATCTAGTGGTGGATTCTCTTTCGGGACGACTCCTACTACTACGTTCAACCTAGGAGCTGCTCCTCAGCCTGCAGCGACGGGGCTCACTTTAGGTTCCACAACAGCACCTGCAACTGGTTTTACTCTTGGCGGAGGAATCGCAGCACAACCCGTTGCTGCTGCCGCCCCTGCAGGAGGTGGCTTCAGTTTTGGAGCTGCCTCACAACCACAAGCTCAGCCTCAAACCCAACCTGCAGCTACCACCGCAGCAGCAACTGGAGGGCTGTCTTTAGCTGGGTTTAGCTTTGGTGCTGCCAAAGTCCAGATGACCACTGCTGCAGCCCCCACTACTGCTACAGGAGGAGGCTTCTCATTTGGTAATAGTGCTCCTGCCACCCTCTCCCTTGGAACCCAGGTTGCGCCAGTTTCAACAGCTGCAGCAACTGCAAACCAGGGTGGTGGATTTAATTTTGGAGTCAAGCCTGCATCAACTCCAGCCCCTGCCACCACTGTCCCAGCTACCATGGCAGCGTCAATGGCTGGCCCTACACTCTTTGCCATTCCCGTTTCTTCAGCCGCTCCTGCCGCTTCCAACACAGGCTTCACGTTGGGCGCCACGGTAGCTTCAACGGCAACTGCTGCCCCAACTATAGCGACCGCGTCAAGTGGGAGCCTGGGCTTCATGGGGCTCAAACCCCTGGGCGTAGCTACAGCCACCTCTACCCCTGCCTCCACTGGCGCAACTGTTGCTGCGACAACAGGCGCTTCTACAAGCTTTTCGCTGGGACTCAAACCCTTAACCACAGCAAATACTGCAGCAGCTGTAGTTGGCACAAGCATCACAGCCTCAGCAGCACCTGCAGTCATGTCCTATGCTCAGCTAGAGGGTCTCATCAACAAGTGGAGTCTTGAACTTGAGGATCAGGAGAGACACTTCCTGCAGCAGGCAACTCAGGTGAACGCCTGGGATCGAATGCTTGTGGAGAACGGCGAGAAGATCACGTGCCTGCACAAGGAAATGGAGAAGGTGAAACTGGACCAGAAAAGGTTAAACCAGGAGCTGGACTTCATCTTGTCCCAACAGAAGGAGCTGGAGGACTTGCTCTCTCCACTAGAGGATTCTGTGAAGGAGCAGAGTGGAACCATTTACATGCAGAATGCTGACGAAGAGCGCGAGAGAACGTACAAGTTGGCTGAGAACGTGGATGCACAACTGAAGAGGATGTCCAAGGACCTGAAAGAGATCATTGAACACCTAAACACATCCAGTGGTCCAGCAGATTCCAGTGACCCGGTAAGGAACTTGGTACATAACATATACAGTATTAGTCATATTTGTGAGCTATATTTGGATGGATCTTTAATCTGTTTCTCTTTCCTCTGTAGCTTCAGCAGATCTGCAAAATTCTCAATGCCCACATGGACTCTCTTCAATGGATTGACCAAAATTCAGTTCTCCTTCAGAGGAGAGTAGAGGATGTGTCCAAGCTCTGTGACAATCAGCGCAAAGAGCAAGAGAAGACATTTCGCTTAACGTTTGACTAGCTTTCAGTAATGCTCTGTAAACTACTATTTTAAAAAGTAAATATTTGCTCTGACATGTTGAATAAACTTGTCCTTGAGTTAATTACTCTATTCTTATATTTTATCACAATTATTTAGTTTAGGTCATATTCTGGCTGCGGGCAGTATTCTGTCATTGTGATCTTGATTGTTTTGCTGCAATAGTGCATCGTTTTCAGTTGTCTGTAAATAATAGTGTACTATTTTTGTTATTAGTGCTTGGGGATTGTTTGAGAGACTGTTTTCAAATAATTACAAACAAGCCTAGCAGAGCTGAGTGCTCAATCACATAATTATCTTCCATGTGCCCAGTGTAAAATTTGGCTGGAAATTTTGATATTCAGTAAAACCTAATGTTTTGAGATATTGTTGCATTAAGAAAATGAAATAAAACTCATACTGCATTTTGAGTTTATGTGGTTTTTGTCATTTACCACTTTAAATTTTAATATAACATGGTGATGAGACAAATTAAAGTCACACCCTGTCAAGGTAATGCATTTTATTGTCATGATTTTTCTTCACTTTGAGAAGTACATACAATTGACCTGAGCTTTGCCTGCATACTGTAATAATGTAGCCGGTGCATATGGAATTATATTGAGATCCTAGACCACATTTTCATTCAGTTCAAATTTTACTGTTACATTAGGGTTTTGCCTAGAGTCATGAGTCACTGGCCTTGTCAAATCTAATGATACAAGTAGGGTTGGGTAGGTTACTTTTTAAATGTAATCTGTTAGTTACTAGTTACCAGACTAAAATTATAATCAGTAGTGTCTTTTTTGGATTACATACATTTTGTAACATAATCTGATTACTTTTCATTACTTTTTTCATTACTTCACACCTAAACATTGTTCTTTGAAATGCCATCCAAATATATATACTTAGTTGTCAGCACCAAATCTTTCTATTTTTGTGACTTTTTATGTTGCTCAAATCAGATTAAAGTAGGATGTAATGTCAATGATTGATTGATTTAATGAAAGGTTAATAAGAGGACAGTTATATGCGTTTTTCTTCTGCAAACTTCCTGTTTAAATTTGAAAGTACTCCTAGAAGTAATACATGTTTTTTATGCCTGTAATCTGATTACACTATTTTAGCTGGTAACTGTAATGGATTACAGGTGCTGTTTTTTTGTAATAAATAAAGTTACAAGTAATTGATTGCATGTAATCAGTTACTTCCCAACCCTGAATATAAGGTAGTAGGCCTATATCTGAGTCAATCAAAATACAGTATCAACATTTTCAGTACAATATAACATGTATCAACAAATGACGGAGCTCAAATCCATAGACCAAAATAGTGTAAATAAAAGGCACTTCCTGGCCTACCTTTTTGTGAAAACAATACCCCTATTCGACTCAAAAACGGCCTTAATACAAAAAAATTTTTGCTACCTTTTTTGTGAAAACAATACCCTATTCAACTCAAAAACAGCCGTTAACAAACTTTTTGTAGCTAAATGTCAGTTAACAAAAAATAAATACTTGTGCTTATGTAATCAAATATACAATACTTACAAAAATGCCCTTCATATGTTTCAGAATATGAATTAATTCAATAAGTCTTCATTCATCCAACATTTAAAACTGCGTGCTTTAGGTCTGCATTAATTAATGGACATATAAAAATACAGGAAATTGTGTGATCTGGCAGTAATTGATCTCCATACACATTCTTGTTTAATCAAATATTTTACGAGTAACTTTCATTCTCGTTCCATGTTGTCATCCACTGCTTTTTTTCAAAATTGTCAAGGTTGACTTTTCCCTCATTATATTGAAGCGATTCCTTTCGTATTCGCACTGCATGGTATCTTGGAACACTGTCATCATGTTTGGAGCGTTTGAAGAATCCACACTAGGAAAGAAAATAAATGTGTAAAAAGATTTTTTACAAATTAGTAATTTTTACATATTAGCATATACATGAAATATGTATTATCACTGTATCCAAGATACTAGTGTGAAGCACAGTGACAGTACTGGAGGTTAGAGCATGCTTTGCTCTACATTATTTTATGACTTTTCATCAGTCATTAAACAACCAAACAGGCAAGCAGTTATGTCAGCAACAGAAACAGCAGGAAGAGAAGTAAGCAAATATTGAATTTTTGTGAGAGGAAGAAAATCTCAAGCCTGTTCATAAAGAAAAGGTATTGATTATTTGACACTCATACACATGCAAGACATATTTGTCCTTACATGGCAAAGACTCTTCAACATTTAATTAAAAGTTATTTGGCCTTAATTTTGTGTTGAAAATGTGCTAAAAAGGCTGAAATAACTTAATTGTCTGTGTTATATTATGTGAGTTAGCTGATGGCAGTTAGGCATTTCCCTTAGAGAGCTCATGGGAAACGAGTGCTAGCCACTGTCGTGACCATGGTCAATCTTGATATATCTTATTTTACCCTGGATCTGAGCGTATAAATCAGACAGGCATTATGCCTCGGTAGAGTGTTTATCTTTGTCAGAAGGCTGAACATGGATTTCTGCTTTGTGATAAGCAGCATTGTACTGGTCTTGTGGGGCTCTCTTGAAGAAACCACACTGAGAGGGAGCAAAAAATGATAAATCATTACAGACCTAGTTTCTAATCAAATGGAAGATTATTGTGTCAAACAGCAATGCAGAAAATAACATAAATGCCCTTAACACTACCGGTAATACCAAATCTATGAGTTTACGTTGTCCAATTGGTTTATTATTTTTATACTCTAATACTGGGCATATTGACTCCGTTTGCTGATGGACCCCCTCATGGATGAATGCATACAATAGGCCTGTATTATAAGTGTCTATTATCAGGGTACCATAATAACGAATATAGGCTTACCTTCCAAAGCAGAAACACTAGCAACGCCAGCGTCAAGATGCCAGCCAGTACAGAGACCAGAATGACCCACCATGGAACCCCCCCATACTGGGCAACTGTCTTTTCTGGGAACACTGTCACTCTCACCTGCAAGATGCCAATAAGACATTGTAGAGAGTAAAAAATAGTCTATTAAACCATTAGCAATGATGTCTCACATCTAGGTGGTAAACTAAAAAGCACACACCCTTGAATACAGTCACTGCAAATTAAAAAAAACGTCAAAATGTAAAGACTTTCAGGTTGAATAGGTGTTACCTTTGTTTCAGCATTTCTCAGGATCATGTTTTGAGCAGGAGTATCAAGCTTGAGGGATGCTTTCACAATAATTTCAAGGTAACTCAAAGAAGAATAATTCTGTATTAAAACAGCAACAGTCACACATGTAAGTCCATGACATATGCATAACGTTAACTCAAAATAAAACGCATGCATACACGTAAACGGGACACATGGTTTACCTCGAGAAACGTGGAGTTCCACAACCGAGATCTCAATGTAACTGCTGCAGTACTATCTAAACCCTGTAGGGGGCACTTGATCACCACACATTTGGCATCATACCCATTTCCGCACATCTAGGAAAGATTTTTACAGTTTATTATTGTAGGGCCTGGCATCTCTTTATTAGAAAAATAGACTTTCTGATTATAAATGGCCCACACCACAACATACCAAAACTTTGTGCTTTCTTTTGTCTGTTAATAAAGATATTGTGCTGCCAGATGTTTTTCTTTCTCTGATTTCCCGCTTTGACCTGGAGGCTGAAGACTCCTGAAAGCCCATAATTAAATATTTATATTGAATGAAATTTAAATATAATGAATCAAAGCACATTTTCTCATAATCACAATCAGACTTCTAATTTAAAACACAACCTTAAAATGTTTGAGATAGTTGATCTCAGTCTCGGGAGAACAAGGTATCTCCTCCAGGCCTGTAGTGCTGATCTTCACCAGATATAGCAGCCATTTGCCATCTACATTTTCTTTAGGCCACTGAATGTTTAGTGAGGCTGAGCCAAAGGACTTCAAAGGTTTTCCCAAATTGTTAACCTGTTTGGAAACATGAAGATGTTCTCAAATGGCATGTACCAATAATGTAACACAAGAATGTAAACAAACTGATGGTCGTGCCAACTAGACCAATGATCAGTGATGAGTCAACCTACCCTGAATTCATAGTTTATTAAACTGCCAATTTCATATTCTTTGATGATGGCACTCTCTCCTTTCACAGTGCCCCCGAAATAAACCTGGGATGGCCTTGCAACTCTGATGGAAACCAAATAATGCATCACGGTCAAATTGATCAAACATATGAATCCATTCACTCACATTGAATCCATATTTATTTATGAGTAACAATTGATTCACACATGTACCTACTCACCCTGTGAGCGACAGTGACAGCTCAATCACTACTTTAGCTTTTACTTTTACTTTGGCAATTCCATCCTGTCTACTGGTGCTGTAATGACAAACAAATGAGTTATATATTCAGCAACATACGCTACTTGTGTCTATAGTGGATGCCGCTTACGTTTGAAGCTGTAGGTCAATGTCGATCTCTGTGGTGTCGAGTGATATACTTGCAGTGCTCAAGAATATGTAAAATGTTGCCTAGTGGAAGATAAAGCATTAAATGGATTATACCAACACAAAAATAGGCCTACTATGAAACATTTTTGATAATTAGTGATTAGTGTACCTCTGAGTCTCTCTTAAAAGGATTACCCAGATCACATTCTGCTTGAGAACCATTCTGATTGGCAATGCAAATGATTTGTTTTTCCCTCTGCGGAGAAGCACTGCAGTATTAGAACACTTGCATGATTTCTGAACTGACCGTGATTTCTAACTGTCAGTAGAGTAATATGTCACTAAACTGAATGTTACCATTGTTTTCTGTGAGCGGACTCCTGAATAAGACAGTGTATCTGGAAAAGTCCCTGTTAGCTTCGCTTCATGAGCATCGTCACCATCTCTGTTTTTCACCGTCACCTGCAGAGCGATGTCTCTCTTCTGGTCATTTAGGGAAAAGACTGGATGCCCATTCTCACTGTAAAGCAGGCAAATTAACTTACATAATGTTTTGCCTTGCCATGAACTGAAAAACATTTAAAATAATTTTGTGAAGAAACGTTTACTTACTTGGGTAATGGTGGAAAAACATCCTGATTGTGTTCTTTATAGCAGAACTGGTACTGCAACTGTAAATTACTTTGGCAAATATTATCACGTCCGCATCCCTCCTTTAAGAAGTTTACCTGCAATGACAAAGTTATACAGGCCACTTATTATTAATTTGGTCTACAATATTTAATTCTATTATATATGTTTGCTATAAACACACCATTCTGAATGCTTACCTCTGTGACCACACTGTTATATTGAGAGGAGTCCATTATGGGCATGAGCTGGGGTAAACTATTCTGCCTCTTCTGACGTTTAGCACCCACAATTTCCACTGACACTTCGATTGGAATGCCATGTAGTTTGTCCTTAATGTTGTCCTGATGAAAGCCAAGCAAGTAAAGCACCAAAAAATTAATATATACAGTATATATTATTATTATGATGTTTTTTTTTATCATACTTTATAAGCATACATAATGTATGTCAATTTACCTGAAGTTTGACCATTGTCTTGACACATGTCCTCTTGTTCTGACCACGGAGGTCCAGTGTTCCAGTGAACTGGAAGTCTTGGTCTGAGTGGGGCTTGTTCAGGAACATTACTCTGGAGAGCAGGCCTTGCTTCCTGCGGAGCCCTTCTGCCTCAAAAGAATAGCTGATTGCTGTGGAGGGAGGATGCATAAGTAGTCTAATCTGTTGTAAGGCGTGTGGTATGTATATGTTATTGTTGTTGATCTATCTATCTAATCTACTGTATCTACTGTATCGATTTCCCTACGGGGACATATAAAGTATCTATCTATCTGTCTATCTGTCTGTCTGTCTGTCTGTCTGTCTGTCTGTCTGTCATAAGAGAGGAAAACTGTTCTCCTGTATCATAGATTGGTGCATTGGAACAATATTACTTACATATTTTAGGGCTGTAGGATGCAGGGTTTGCTTTGTATGTGAAGCATGCCTCCACAGTGAAGCTGTAGATAAGATATATCATATTAGTTAGTTGTAAAGTGGGATTTTACCTAAGAAGTTAGTTGGTTTATTGTCCTACTTGCCATATGCTGTGGCCACATGTTTTCTTTGAGAGATCAATTTCTTTTGGTGTGCTTTTAACATCATGCTTGATGCTAATAACTGGTCTTGCTCTGCAAGAAACATGGTATTGTTACATATTGTAATGGGGTTTGAATTCAGTTATTACAGATTAGAAGATAGTTACCTATATATTACAGCTGTATCTGAGAGAGAGCCCACAGCCAGATCTGGATAAGCATTACCATCCAAGTCCATGTTACCTGCCAGGGAATATCCAAACATCTTGATATTGTTTTGTTTTCCAGAGAGGACCTGTAACAAAGTGCAATTCATGTAGACATTTAGGAAGTATCTGCCATGATGATTGTGCGGCAATGTTAGACCAAGATAGATTAGGTCATCATCCATCCATCCATAAGCATGTCTATACTTGCTTGTCTGGTGCATATTACACATTGAGTTCAGTGACCAAAAGATAATTACTGTAACATAATCCACAACTCCCCAAGGCCAACCTGTGCAGCCTTGATCTTGACACCTTGGGCAGACCCATGATAGATGTATACCTTGCCTGCCCCACTATCATCATAGGGAGCCCCAACTGCAATGTCTATGAGGAAAAAATCAGTTAAACAAATACAAATAAGGCTTCCTTCACAGAAGATGTACACAGGTCCATATGCAGTATAACCTGACAAGACCAGATACCTGTGTCTGTTAGACACAGATATCTGGGAAGCTGTCCATTGAAACAGATTCAAGAGGGCAGGCACTTTAAAAAAATACTTTGCATGTGATTGGACGAACGTGTGAACCAGCACTCTGTTGTTATCCACTCTTGCAGTAGAAAAGTCAGGAGAAGAATGGAAACATATTTTCCATTGAGAAAAGCCTTTGTTCTTCTAATAAATTCTAATAAAACCAATGCTATAATGTATTGTCTCTAGGCGTTTTTGACTCGAGTTGTTTCCAGGTCACCCATGTCACACCTAAACTAAAACTAAAGCTAAACTATGATGCCGATTGGCAACACACTAAGTTAACCGGCCTGAATAAAGTAGATTTCCAAGCTCTCCAGACTGATTCTCACAGCAAAGTGAAACTGAAAGCTTGCCAGATCAGGATGTCTCGCGACGTGAGGCTATATACAGTAAGGCACTGGCATCAGAACTGACCACTTCTCAGTACTGTTAGGATGGGTCAAATGCAGAGGACCCCAGAAGAAGAAATTAAGCTATAGAAGGCAAAATACCATTGTAAGAGTCTTGATTTGCATCACCGATGCTCTCCACTGCCAGTCCAAACATTGAGTCTTTCGTTCCATCGAGACGCAGGGGAGTTACTTTGTTCCACTTTCCTGCCTGGTTTATGTACACATAGACAGCACCTCCAATATCTCCATCCTTTATGAAGAACTGAGGGGCTCCAACAACTATATCTTGCCACCTAGATTTCAGAAGGAAATACAGCATATCGTAAATGTCAGACCAACACTGTAAATTAGGAAACTTGTAGGGTCACTTGTAGGCTCAAATGTGCAGGCCCCAATATCATTTGAACCTTCTTGGTGTTGCTGAAGACATACACATATTTATAACACTGTATGGCAACTACTACGCTAAGCCATAACTAAAAATCCATCTAGCAATGCAGAAAGTCAGCTATTCTGACCTGGTGCATCAACAGCATATCCATTCAGTAAATGTTACCAACCCATCACTATTTAGGTCAACAACAGTCAAGTCATATCCAAAGGAGGATGCCAGTCCTGGTCCCTGTAGTATATGCACTGGGGAGAGTCTTGTGGAAGCTTGGCTTTGTTTCTGTAACAGGACAACAGCTCCAGAGTGGTTGGCCCGCGGAGCCCCAGCCACTATTGTTAGGCTATGGCCCTTGGTAATGCTGTATCCCGTGTCCAGTGCAAATCCTAAGTATATAAGATATTTCAGTTTCTTTTACAGCTGTTACAGTTGTAGTTGCTAACAGGCCTATAGTTATGATATGCTCTTAGTAGCTTAGTCTTGGTAGCTAATTAACTGATCCTAAGCCCCGCCCCTTTCACTTGTCCAACTGTAACTAGTAACTATTGTTCCAGAGCCATGGAAATAATAGAGTTACGCCAACGGATGTTCGAAATTGTCAAAGTATCCATGGTTCATGGAGAGGCAAAACCTATGGCAAAATATTTCCCAGAAGTGCTTGGTGGGCAGTTTGAATATATATATATATACAGATATATAACTAAATTTTTTGGTAATCAGTAGTCAATAAATGCACCGATTGACATTTATAATATAATTTATAGGGTACTTTTAGTATTTAGGCTAACTTCCGGGAACTATTTTGAGACTCCACGATCCACCATTGCTGTGGGGGAAAAAAACGGTCCATTGGAGTGAACGGAGACGGCGCGACTCTCTCTATACATGGCTCTGGGTTGGACAAAACAGCATAGTAGGCTATTACAGGGAAACAGACAGTTGTCAGCGTTTCTGTTGATAGGTCTGCTGAGGATATGCTATTTTTTATATTATGAATACAGTAAATACGTAAACACCCTGCCCAAAGCATCAGGCTCTGAAATCTGTCAATTTATGACATTATATTATAATCCAATCAGACCAAAATACACAAAATCTTACCAAGGTAGCTGTTGGCGGGAACAGGCACTAGATTAGGATCCAGGAGGTTCTCGTCCCCAACCTCATAAGGGCCATCGTCATAGATTCCCATTTCTAGAAGTGTGTTGTTTTTTTGCTCTATACGGACAATGCCTGGAGAATTGCCAAGAAAGGGGGTGGATTATTCTGCATGTGAAACTTGATTTAGATAGGTCATGCACTAGTTTACTAGCCTCTAAATCACCACAGTCTCTACTACTGTAGAGCTAGACACCCAAAAACAAATGATTTATTGTTTATGAAGTTATATATCATTTCTTTTGGATACCATAACATAAATTATATACATTACACACATATATATATATATATGCACATTTGTTTATACATGTATTTATTAATATATATAATGAATATCATTAGAACTACAAATTAAAATCATTATGCATTTTCATTTTTATTGTAATGTATTATAAATGTGGAAATTCTTATCTATGACTGCCTGATATTGTCCCACGACCCCTCTGGGAGACTCACACTAACAACTACTGCTATAGTAGGTACAAAGAAAACACATTCTTATACAGTATAGAACCACAGCCATGGAGACTTCAAGCGTGGGAGAGACTACTTCATTTCAGTGCATAGAACTGACTTAGTTACGCCAGTTAGCTATTTTGTCACAATGTGACTCCCTTAGTTGAAGTGTAACACACTCACTGGCATTGTGGCTGTAGGATTCTATGCATTGTAGGCCTGGCTAAGAGTTCAAATCACCTTTCCAGTTATAAGCGCCTGGTGCTCCAAACACAATATAATGGTAGTCCTTGGTAAAGGTGGCAGCTAGACCCTGTTGGCAGGACCCAAAGCGCTCATGGCCTCTGGCTCTGCCGTCACAGAACTTCCAGTTGCCTCCGTCCTCGTCAGAGGAGGTGTCTATGGTCAGGTCCTGACTCAGAACATAGCAACGCCCGGTGATGTCACGTGACTCCTGGAAGGTGTTCACAAATCTGCTCCTCTGGTAGCGATGGGCACACGTCTGCAAGATGTCAAATACATTGACTTTCTAATGCCGTGTATAATGATAAAAGCTAACCTTTCTGCGGTGAGTGCCACAATGACAGGACTGACAGGATTGCATGTGTGGTCATGTGACGTACCACAATTTTTCCACCAGGACCCTGGCTTTGAACTGTCACCCCCATCCATTGGTTCTCTTTATTCTCACTGTGTACATCCTCTTTGAACATCAGGCAACAAAGCATACGCATTTAGCATCACACAAACATTTAATGAATATGAAATAGCTTGGAATATTAAGGATGGCTGAAAGATTCTTTTCTTATTCTCACCTTCATTATCAAATTCGATGCGCTCACAGTCACGGGATTGGGTTATTTCACATTTATAAAGGCCCCCTGTAACTTTGGCTTTCTGGTTGTCCAGTGCTCTGGCTTTGGGGGCACCAATCAATAGCCTATAAATGAAATGATTACTATATTTCACATATCACATTCTTGATGCTAACAAAATAGCAACATAACATGACAACTGCAGGTGGCTAATACGTTAGGAAGTTAAGCCTTCAAAAAGGCTTACTTTACTGTGCAAGCCAAATATGTTATGAACATAGGACATAAAACTGCTCACGTGAAGACAAATTAACTAGCTTTGATTCCCATGAACAGCTGAGAGCAGGAATCTTGCAGGTCATGAAGCGTTCATGAAAGTTTATTTTATGGTGGGCCCTCAAAAGGCTATTTTTTAATGAGAAACATAATGGAACAGTCCACTACAGGACAGTAGGCACTGTCCTGTCATTATGTACCGAATAAAGGAGCACCGGAGCAGACCATCTTAATTTGGACCACAGTTAATAATGTCATTCTTCTGTGCAACATTAGCACACTAGCCACAGCTAATCACACACTTGTTATAGAGATGTAAGAGACATTGAAGGACATGTGTGGTTCAGAACTGATTAATGTCAATGGCCACTGGATAATTCACTGAAAGCACATCAATGGAGTTATAGCTTCATTGTTCACAGTGAGAAGGTTTACGAATTTAGATCGTGGAACGTGAGAACATTTCCAATCGTTTCAGTAGCAGAAAAGAGGTGACAATAACAACAATAACAACAATAGTGAGTGAAAGACAGAAAAGGAGAGAGCGCACCAAAGCTTCTCTCCATCATATATATACATATATGTCATATATATACATATTTATATTTCTCTGCGGCCTTCTAAAAATGTGTAATATTTGTTGCAGTGTGTTTTAACAATCGATAACTGTTTTGAGGTAACAGTTGGAAGGAATGTGTAGGACTTTGCAGGTAAGAGGTGATTAGCCTACACTTTCACTGGATAGGACTACTGTGAAAAGACTGGGAGGGACTCATCTACACCCTCTTCCTCTGCTCTGCATGATGCCCCAGCCTTCTCCTCACCCCATCTATTGATCCTGAGAACAGTCCTGGGGCTTTTCATTTGATTAACAAGGACTCTTGTGAGGTGTGTTGCAAGACTAATGGCTAAAACTCAAGCCCCCTCTCTTTTGTCAATAGCCGGTGTAAAGTAAAAATGTTAACTTCAATTTTTAAACACACTTGGTTCACACAGAACAATGTAATAAGGCATATCCCAGATCACAGGGATCATTTATGACAATAAGTGATTCTGATAACTGAGGGGACAAAGGAAGATGCTTTGCCACGATTTGACCGTATAGGACAGTCAAACATGTGGTTCAACTTTAACCCGGAAGTTAATTGCGTGTGCTTTAATAGCTAACCTTTATACTAGGCATTAAGGATAAGTCAACTCTGTAGGGTTATATGTAAAAGCTGAGAAAAAATAACACCTGCTAAGCGCTGAAAACACAAATAAGGAGCAATTAAACACCTGCAACTTCATAGTAGGGCTCCCCATGTGCAGCAATAGTTGTAGAATTTAACAAGTAACTGAAGGACAACACTGGCATTTACATGCAATGGTCCAGCCTTTTAGCATTATAGCATTCAAGATGTGGTGAACATACAAAAGCAGGTTTTCTGTTTTATTTAAGCCTTAATGTATTGTTTTGTGTTCTACTTTCTTCAATTCATTTTAATCAGTTTCCGTTTCTGCATGAAAACTAGGCTGCCCTTCACTCAAATGTTACATTGCATTGCATGTGTAATACAGTGTATTACACGTATATTCATAACAAATGTGGTGTAGGAGAACACTGAACAACAAACAGTAAAGTAACACTAAAGGAAGGCCATATGATTGCATTGCAGTAGCTATACTGTATCTGTTAAGTCATAGAAGTAAACAACAGCTATGACAGAGGCTGTGTACAAACCATGCCACATCAGGCAGCATTTCCTTCAGTAATACAGTGTAAACAGGAATGGTGAGAGAGGGGTTCGGGGTGCATTCAATGACCTCACTGGTCTTTGTTAACAGATGTGTGCCAGTGAGTCCACAGCTGTGCACTCAAAGCCACAAGAACCCCTGCAGCTGTTCTAACTGTTTCAGTTTACTCTATCTCACACACACACACAGAGCTCTGCGCTGACCTTTGATTGTCATGGTACGCATTGCTAAAGGAATGAGTCAGGTTGCCTTTATCCGGAAAAGTCTTTTCATAGATTAAGACAACTCAACAGACACATACAGTACGTGGAAGGGTGCAACATAGTAGCACCCTAAAACTTATGCATTTAAGTCATCGGGTTACACATGCACAGAAGGCCATGCATGTGCGGCCGCATGGCCCTTTCTCTAATTTCATTGGGAATATACAGTATGATATAAGGACATCATTTGCCTCTCGTGCAAGCAAGATGATGGATAATACTCATCCTTATGGCAGTGTTTCTCACTCAGTCTCTTATGTATATTATAATGCACCATAAATGTCTCATTTCGTGTCACAATTAAAGTGGTGTGTTCAATGAGTTCCAATAGAGAAACCTAAAACCATGCAGTTACAAGAAAAGATACGTCTTAAAAGGCAAGATGCATCTGCCAAGTGAAAGCAAGACATTTTTTAGGTTTCCTGGCCGCTTTAATGTGAAGCCCGGTTAACATGCCTCTAAAGCTTTGGTTAGTTAACGCTGCTAATTATCTATTTTGCCTAACTGACCTTTCACCTCATGGTCACATGGAGATTTAGAACTGAGATCATGACCAAGCTATGAGAAAGTAAACATGTATGGGCAGACAAAATGCAGAAAACCATTAAAATAAATGCAGAACATCTTAATTTCTTCGATTAGTGTATAACGAATAAAAACAATAGCATAACATACTGTAACTGTAAAAAGGCATTTAATATGTTTGGTGTCCTCTATTCTACTTTTAATCAATTTAGGAAAAAGCAAATCATACAAAAATATGTAACATAAATATAAACGTTTTCTTGTGGTTATGAGTGTGAGACCAGTGTTGGGCAGCTTTCTCATGAATCAGCTTGTCTCCCAAACTAAGAGATATTTACTCTCTGAAGTTTATTGGCTGAAGGCCAAATATCAGCCCACTGTCAAATTCCAGGCCCAGACATCATTCAAAAAAAAGTTTTATACTCATTTGGACTATTTCTGGTGTTAATACTGCTACTTATATATATCTCTCTTGAAACTGTAAAGAATGCATAACCATGGGGCATTCTATTACAAACACTATTGCATTCTATTACAAATACTATTTACACAATCATCAATTTAAATGAAGATAATCACAAATCTCAGTTTTTGGCTGCCTCAGTTGTGACTGGTCGAATATGCAGATCACTCATATCACAATCTAATAAAATGTTAAAAAAAAAATATCACATATACAAATCAATAATCTCAATCAATTCATGATGATAATTCAGAATAAGGCTGAATTTATGTATTTGTAACTATCGAACTTTCCCTAAAGTTTGACAAAAGAACTGACCAAAACATTTGCATGACAATTATATCCATTGTTCATTCGCTTGTTGTCTTTTGACTGGTTTGTATTTAATTTCAAGGTAGACTGACCCCCACAAATCATGTGGCATTTACTGAAATGCAGGCCCGGTTCTTACACAAATATCTTTCGTATGCTACATAGTTTAGGCCTATACAGTGCAAGAGGTTCCCGTAGCCTTTAAGTAAAAAACAAATAGCCTACCCTCAACAAAAATGATAATGGTATAGGCTATATGTTTTTTATCGCGTCAACGTGGCCCAAAACAGCTCAAAATACTATGTGGCGTCAGGTGCATTCGTGATTCGTATATAGAATAATTGGATTCGCTGGTGAACTTTGAGAAGATTTATGAGTCTAATGAAAAGAAAGTTTCGAATAAAGTCAGAAGACTAGGACCACTTACATTCTTTCATCAGGATTAAGTTGCCGATGCATGGCAAGCGAAAATCCGAATAGAGTCCCAGGCTCCCCGTTTTTCCTGATAATATTATCGGCATCGAAGTTGAATGCAAATGTTAACTGTAAATCCAAAATATATTTTAGTGCTAAGACATAACTCGCTGGGTAACGGATTTGGAGAAGCATTGCAGCAGTCCAGTAGCTCGCTCCAGTGCTATGCTTGCCTGGCTCAGGCTGATGTTCAACCACAAGTGAATGGTGCGGTTCTTTTGAACGGGGTTACCGCTCGAGCAAAAGAGCGCCTCTGCTTGCCGTGCTGCCAATTACGTCTGACCACAGGTCCCTGGGCGATCCGTAAGCGTGAAGCCCAAGTCATCATTGTCGATTGCTGTGTTCATATAATGCAGGGTTATACAGACGTAAACATGCAGGGTTAAACAGCATGTGTGAAAAGTGCTTATACGTTAAGGCTATATGAAGTAGAATTTGAATTTGGGAAATGGGAAAGGTGCCTGTCTTTAAAAGTCACAACCTGAAATGTGACACGAACAAATAAATGAATGAATTGCTTCGTTCAGCTAAGCTATTTTGGTTAGTCATTGACAGTTTTTCTTTATTTGAGGATATAGACATTGGTTAATTATTCATCCAATACATCAAATTATAAAATATTAATCTGTTGTTGTGTTATTGATGTTTGCTTAAAGCCATTTCATGTAAAAAAGCATAGGCTATTTACAAGATCATGGCTTGTACTTACTCATCTGAAATAATTTTATTTTCCCAAGATGAAACACACTGGTCATATTCAGATATAACAGAATTAACAAACATCTTCAGCATTGTTGAAGTTTATGTGAAAGTGGTATAATTGTCTTCACCCCAATGTCAATGTGTCTTTTAATATCCTGTAGCACAAGGTTTTCTAAAATACCTACATCTGAATGTGCATCACCATACCTGCCTTAACCGACAAACAGCACTTTTATGTCCACTATGCCCCAGTGGCTATGTAATATGAGCTGTCAAAAGAGTTGAGCCTGCCCGTGTAATCCTTTATTGTCTATCTGATCAATGGACAAGGAGAAACCCGAGACATAGCTCATGGATGCAAGACATCTACAGATGAGTCGCACTTGTAGCAGTAATGGTTTTAAAGTAATGTTGAGATCTTAGATGCATACAGTATAGTGGGTATTGTGAGCATACCGCCCAACAGCATACGTCCAATTCTATTTGAGAAAAGCCTTTTAGTTATTTTCCATATTAACAACCCGTTAAGAAGACTGGTGATCCAAAACAGAGTGGATTACTGGTGCCTCGTGTTACTCAGCAATGAAATCGCCATTGCTGTGGTTGGATAGGGAAAGCAAACTCATGAGTTATTGGGAAGTCAATGAGAACAATGCCAAGAAACTGGAGGAATAAGGCAGGAGAGCAGCTGTTGTAAGTGCTTAAACCATACCAGTCACTGCTATGCAATGTCAGTGGCAGATGTACTGCCCCTCCTGCACGCTGTAGAGATTCCCAATCTGATCATCATTCTTTTTCAACCAGCTTGGATCTTTTTCTGCCCCTTCCAACTCTTAAAGTATTAAGGCAGGGTATTTATTAGAAAGCAAACTCCTAATTTACTCATTGGTGTTCTCTCTAAGACTAGCCCACACATTATGATGATGCCAACCTTGAGATGTTTCCATCGCACAGAGCAGTGCCGTACATGAATGTACACAATGCACGATTTCACATAACTTTCATGGTTGATTTAAGATAATACAGTGTATTTAAGTGTAATATTATTCTCACGCAGATGAAGAACGTATTGCAAGGCCTTTGACAGTGTTGATCATTTAGAATGCAACAGACATGCCATGATCTCAGCAGTGAGCTTATCTGTTACCAAGAAACATAAACGTCTCTTCAGTGGGGAGTGACTTCAGATGCTGTGTCTGTGTGGTGTTTTTTACATCACACTGGGTGAAAGGGAGGCTCCCTGATCCCGGTTCTGTTGTGACAGTGGCATGGTCCCATTGTAGGAAGAGCCGTCACAGTAAATCTGCCCTGCTCCCCTCACACAAAGGCCTGCTTCCTTTTATGGCGTTTGGGTGGGGTGGGGGGCTATATGCATCAACAATGAAGGCAGTGGGAACTTTGCAGACCTCACTGAATTCCTTCATTTCATCCAGTCCAATGACACAGGGAATTCTGGGGGAATTATTTGTTGCTTATGTTTTTATATTTCACGCTTGATGATTAACCAGTCATGCCCATCTAATGCAGCAACAGTATAAGATTAAGCTATAAGAGTATATACAGCATGTACTGTATAATGTTGTTTATCCCACATACAATCCAAACAGATCTACAACGTCAACCACCATGATACATACTGTATTGTCTAAATGTAAAATCAATACAAATCAAATAAATCCATGCCTTGTTTTGCTCTTGACTACTTGACATTAGCCCAATGAAACGTGGGCTAATGTGCTTCATGACATCTAATATATTCTCTTTGCAAACACTTCCAGGTAATAAAGGTTTATAGCTGAAGACATAGTTCTAATAGGCTTTGTTGCCAATCTTTTTAAGTTTGGATATCTCAAAACAAATAAATAACTATCTACTTAAGAGAAGAGCAAACCATCGGTATTTACTTGATGACCATTCATTTTGAACATAAGCCTTCAAGAAAAGCTTAAGCAGATTTAACTAATCACATGTTACCCATAGGGGATGAATGTTTCAATACACCCACCCAGCAAGACAGCAGAATACCTCAAGAGCAAATTACACTTTTAGTAGCGTATTTCTGTATGTTTTGCAGTTATATCAAAATCTCGAGAATGTGTGTAAAGAAAAATGTTGTGTATATCTTTGTCTTTACATTGCAATGTATTATATTTAAATGTGTTGTTTATAGTACAATTTCTTATCAGCAGACAGTTTAGTGTCTCTCCGCAGTCTGAATTTATCTCTGGTATTATAGTGTAGGTATTTGGCCTTGGTTTAACAAAAACATTTCTATCGTGCCATGTAGCACAATATTTACATATGCACGATTGTTATGTATAGTACTTCAATCGATAAGCCTTCATTTTGTAAAACAATGCTAAATCCTGCTATGAAAACCCCCCACTGCATTTGCATGACTTGACAATTTAGCTAAAAGAGCAAGCTTTGGCTAGGACACTTTGCCCCTGGATTCACCAGCCATAACACAGCTCATCTCCTGTGGTATGGTCACAACTCCTGTTCTCATCTGTGGGTACTGCAGTTCACATCAACCTAGAGTAGTGTAGAATAACATGCAGTGGGAACATTTCAAGATGTTTTGTTAAAAGATGTATTTTGTTTTTTTTTGTTGTTTATTCTTCTCCAAGGCCTTTGCCAGTGCACAGAAAGGTATCACTTATTTTGTCAGAAGAACGAAACACTAGAAGAATTTATGGATCTGCTGAAAATGTCACACTTCATCACAATCATTACCTGTTAGTGGCCCAACACCAAATGTAAATAAAACCAATGTTACCCAAGGGAATAGCAATGCAGACTTTGTAGTATAAGATAATACTGTGTAATATTGAGGTAATAATATAAACGACCAATGTAATAAGAATGTTACATTCATGATGATTTAATCTAATCTTATATATTTTTTTTTATTAAGCACAGGTCAATTGCTTGTATGTTTGATGTATGTATGTTTGGTGTTATGGGACACAAGAATTTCCTTCGGGATAAATAAAGTATCTATCTATCTATCTATCTATCTATCTATCTATCTATCTATCTACCTACCTACCTACCTACCTATCTATCTATCTATCTATCTATCTATCTATCTATCTACCTACCTACCTACCTACCTACCTATCTATCTATCTATCTTATAAGGAGGGTACACATGGGAACCACAATTCACATCTTTATGATGATACAGCCAACATCATTATTCACATAACATTATTTGAACATTTGTGATTAAATACTGTATAGGGCTCCAACATTGATAAGCAGGACGAAAATGTCTGCTTGTCCACACTGCAATGTTTACACATATAATAGAAACCAGCCACAGTCACATACAGTATGTGGTCTTTGTGTTTCTTGTGAGGCAGTAAATGTTGACACATATTGTCAGCATCGCACCTTTGGGTTTTAGAAAATTATGTGCATGAGGCCTAAATGTTTATACATGTCACAAATATGTATTAATAATTACATATATTTATAGCCATGTTGTATAGCCTAATTTAAAATTATTTAGAGCAACATTTGGATGTTGTAAATAATGGACCAATGTCAATTGTGCTAGATTACAATCATTAGTTTAAATAATTGATGGGAGGATATAGGCTACATTAGGCATCTCCAAGGCTGCACCGTAGGCATCCATAGGCCTACCAACACAACAACAAAAGCACCCAGAAATGGATGCAAGGATATATATTGAGTTATAGCATTAACAACTGCTTGAAGCTATAGGTTGCAAATGGCTTGAGGTAGACTACTCTTAGATTCCACCAATTGTTAGCAGTTATGCTAAAGGTTGTTATGAATCCAGTGGAGGAGTGCTAGTCGTGGTTTAATTTCACAGCAGTTACAGTACACGTCATTACGATGGTTTCAATACTCATACGACTTCATGTCAACCCTCTCGCTGGAAATATTATCTCTCTCTACTTTTTCTCTCCCAGATGCTGGCTATGTGGTATGCTGTTATCAGGGTCACGTGTCGTTGTCTTGGAAACGTGCCCCTGCTCTAGC
>JAODTR010006674.1:0-10673 GCA_025399935.1 Amblyopsis rosae | reverse complement strand
CTGTTATTTAAACAGGCTTTTAATTAAACTAGGGTTGTTGGGCTTTTGACACGTTATGTTCTATATGTATTGTAAAATGTTGTCTGTATATTTATATATCTCCATTTTTTATGTGAAGCATTGTGAAGCACTTTGTGATTTTATCTGTGAAAGCTACTATATAAATAAATTTTACTTACTTACTTACTTACTTACTTACTTACTTACTTATACTGTACAGCATAACATAACATATAGACATTTTAATACATTATAATTATAGTTGTCTATCGGCTGTTAGCTCTCAATTAAATTAAATGATTCACATTGGTTTCTGAGGAGAATATATCTAATTCTCAGATCTCAGATCAGATTTCACCGGGAATAAAAATAACGGCTCTCTAAAGGAGGTGGGTGCAATAACTCATTCAAGAACTGTGGACATTCATAGTTAAATCAACACATTCACGGGGCAGCCACCAGCAGTAGGTATGGAGTTAATTTCTTCACTTGAAAGGTTTGACTAACGGGACTAGTACAGTAGTTCACAGGCATAGTGGTGAAAAAAGAAACCATAAATGCCTCTAAGCACATTTTGAATGAAAGCAAGCCTTTATATTGTTTTTAAGATATCCCCTGAATGTTTGAAAAGTGGCTGATTATTTTAAACACTCAAAAAGCATTTCCACAGTGAAAAGGAGGTTTTGATGGGACAGGATGGTCTAGTGGTCTGGGTGTTGGGCTTCCAGCTACAAGGTTGTGGGTGTTGACCTACCTGTAAGCATCCTTGAGTAAGATGCCTAACCCCTAACTGTTCCTGGTGGTTGGTTGCACCTTGCATGGAAGCAATCACCATCGGTGTATGAATGTGTGTGTGACTGGGTGAATGTCAGGCAAAATACTGTAAAGCGCTTTGGATAAAAGTGCTATATTAATGTGCCCATTTACTATATAAGTGGTGATTTATAATGGCCAGTATTCTCATAGTTAGAGAAGGCAGCTCACAGGCTCTTTCAAACACTTGAGGTATTTGCTTTTGTATGCATGTTAAGATATAAAAGTAATCGCTAAGTAGTGTTAAAGTGACGTTAACAAGTTATGCATACTATTTAGATATGTTTCGGTCAATAACAATTTAGGTGAAGTAAATTATTTGCTCAATGCCGTGCACTAAATGGTTAATCTCTAGCTTCAATACAACAACTAAAATCTCTAATTTGTTAACTTTTGACTATAAATCTGCCTCGAGTTTCCTAATTTTAGTAGATGATTTTGTCATTGGTTGGGATAACTGATGATTCACTTGAATAACTGATTGAATCCTGTCTGAACATGGAGAAAGAATGTATGTATTACTAAATATCACTGACAGACTCGGAGAAGTCTTTTGAACAAATCCTTTCATTGAACAGAGTGAAAGTATTGGAATCTATAATCTGACATATCTAGGGTAGTGATGTAGTATTTATTAGTGTAATTTTTGCCTACAATTATTGTAATTGTACGAAGAGGGTACAGCTTGCGCAAGGATGCCCACTGGTTGACTGAACCCTGGACCAATGGAGTTGACCACCAGAACCACTTATCCTGCCCCCCAAAACCCAAAACAATAATTGACATCATTAGAGGGCGAGATGGTTCAACTGCAAGAACATGAGGTAACATACAAGCCCTGCACTGTTAAACCTCTGGTTAGGCTGTGGTCTCGCCATGATGATAGCGTGGTGTGGTGCATAGCTTCAACATGACAGAGCTTCCCAGCCTTCTGACAAGGAGAGGTTTGGTGGTCTCATTAATCTACTGCATAAAAACAGGATTAAAAGTCTATGGGGAGTGGAAGTAGCCTATGTTTATGAGGTCCCCAGATGTACCTTGTCAGATACGCGTATGCCACACATGGACAACACCCAGGGGAAATAGAGACATTGCATATTATAACACAGGGCCCAGATGGTTCCTTTAACCCGACTCCTCCAAAAACGTGGTTTACAAGTGGTCCAATGCAATACATCGTATCTCTTCAAACTCACCCTGCCACTTAACAGTATATGTGGGAGCATTTGCAGTCAAGCCATTTCAGAGTATTCCCACTATGTACAGTGTTCCTCTCAGCCTGGAGTGGAAGAGAGTTGAGTGAGTGTGTGGAGGGAAAGAGGACTCCTGCCTGCTGTGAGTGTCAGAGAGTGAACCTCCCATTCTAAAGCCACAGTCCCCTCCTTCCTGTCTGGGATATAGGGAGCCTTTCACTCTAACAGGGGTTTCAATCAGAAGCTGGATCTTGTACTGTGCACACTGTTGGGTCTCTGCCTCAGCCCACCCAACACACACACACGCACACACACGCACGCATACACATTCACAGACATTTAGACACGCAACTGTACACACATCTACACACACTACATATGGAGTACTACTGCTTCCTCCTGTGCTGGACCTGTGGCCAGCTGCTAGGTGAGTGAACCATGCACGTGTGCGCGCATGTGTGTGTGTGTGTGTGTGTGTGTGTGTGTGTGTGTGTATGTGTGTGCGTGCATGTGCCCAAGCGCATGCATGTGTTTCTGGCATCTTTGTATATGCATCCATCTGCCTCTCCATATTATGGCAAATTGCACAATAATTGATAGTTCTGCTTTCAACTTTCCAAGTTCTTTCTGGAAACTTTGAAGCTTCGCCTTACAGTCCCATTCTGGCAACTTCATTGAAAACGTAGTCTCATAAATTCAAATGCTGTTAGCTCACATCAGGACCCCACCATGGTGAGACACAAGGATGCAGCCTTTGCTGAGGGACGTTTGAACTGCCTTAGCTCTGCCTTTTATTCATGGTCAAAGTACTGAGAGTTTCCACAGCAACTGTTGAACCTCAGACAAATTTAGGCTCAATTACCAGTGTAATCACAATAGCAGCAACACATACAGAGATGGGGTCACACAAAAAGAAAAATAACATATTTTGCCGGAGCCAAGGATATGTGTTATGGCTCTCTGTGAATGTGATTCATTATTGCATTAACCTTTGTTTGATATGGATAGCTTGTGTTTGTTCATCTTGTTTGATGTACAGTACACAGATAACTGAGGTATGCAATTAGGGGCCCTTTCTGGCTCATTGGATATGAGCATACTGTATCATGTGTTGTAACTCTTTCGCAGTTTTTCCATCACAACAAATCTCTTTTCGTGTTTTCTATCACTGTGTGGTCAGCACATGGAAATTACCTTTGTGGTTTGGAATTTCTGGATAAAATATTCATTAATCCTCCCCAACTAAAGACGTTAAGAAAGGAACTCTCTATTGTAAATAATTGCTTTGATTTTGGAACCTAGATTTGGACTTGTCCAGTGGGGAGAGAGAAGAAATCCTATAAATTCAGATACAAGGATGACAGTAGTCCTGGCACATAATAGTAGGAATTCATGATCAAATCTGCTGTTGTGTGAATGTGTTCCTGTAACTGCCAATTCCACCAGGTACATACAGGAGGTTCCTCTGACCCAGAATGAGATGAGAAGAGGAAAAGAGTAGGATTCATTCATACCAAAATAGATCTGACCTCCACAAAATAACTGTTCTTTAGTCTAGTTTACGTTTAAGACCTTATTTCTTTGATTTGTTATTACAGCAAAGTTTCAATTTCCTCTGTTGCCACCTTTCATTTACTAAAGGGTTCTTTCTTCTGTATATTACGATGTCTAGGGAGTGCAGACATGGTATTTTCTGTACACTGCTTTTTTCAACAGTTAACCAAGTTGCAGCCCTGATCTGCTGTTAAGTTGAACTAGAGATACCATTGCTCCATCAGTTGAACTGAGGTGCAGGAGCTAAATGCAATGGACATTGGAAATGGACATGTGGTGGACATATGATCAACAGTTCCTGGTGATCATATATCAAAATACGTGTTTTTATTTTTTTGTCTTTGAAGGAAAAGATTCTTGAAGTACCACACCTGAAACCTAGGTCATCTAGTCTCAGAGAAACAATGATGTTTATATATTATTGTCATCATGCTGAACTTCAGTAGCTATATGTGATATGGTGCCATTTAATCAAAATAAGACTAAAGCAATCAAACTCAGACATATATATCTATCTAACTGCAAGTGTTTCCAGTTGCTATCTTAGTCTTGTGACTTTGACTGCAATACAGTAGTGTTCGATAACCATTTGTGATAACTGACCTACACGTATGTACGTACAGTATGCACCCTGTATGACTTGGCTCTAAGTACTATCACAGAGGTTTTCTTAGAAACCCTGTTAGGGCTTTGGGTCGGCTGTTAGCTAGGCCCAGTTGGCTGCTAAGAATGGGAAACATCTGGTGTCAGATACCCCATACCTTCTGAGGCATTTACATTGGCCTCCAGTGATGGCGCAATAATGTGCCAAAATTATCAAAATATATTGAGCATTGTGGAGTCTCTTTCCAGGGAAAAACATTTAAATGTAAATACATTATGGACAAATGGAAAAATGCTATCTATATTTGCAGAGAGACAGATTTTGGACATGACTGTGCTCCTCAGCAAAAAGCTGATTTGTAATGCCACCAGTTTTGATCTTTACATTCTTCATTCCGTTTGTACACATAAACACATGGTAAACACACCAGATCTCATGTTTTGTTACTGTGTAATGCAAACGCTTGTTGAATGTATATAGCCTACAGTGCCCTATGCGAGGAGCTCTATGGCTCCTAGTCATTCCCAGGTTCGCACAGTAATGACATAAAACAAAGCAAATGACTTTAGGTGAATCAATGTCGAGTGTGTTTGATGCCAAGTCGGTGGCAGTGACCAGTACAGTAGCCTACATACAGGTTCCACTTCCCACTCTTGTGCCTTGACTACTTGCCTTCAGCTCATATTGACAAACCTTATTTGCAATGTAAATCGAATTGTTTAGACAAACACTAATGCTAAATGTCAATACCAAAGCAAATAAGCATATCCGATCTGGTCAATTAGAAGATGCTCTGGTTTTGTATCACTAATCATCCTAAATGTTATACTGTAGATTATCCAATAAAGTTACAGATACATATTCCCCAGCCTGACCCTTATGGTTTGTCACTTGGAAGATTCAGACAACTAAAAAATTTAAACATTTCATCAGCTGCAGTGAATCAAAATTAATCAGTGAACTCATTTGGACTGTGCGCTACTAGTTTTCACAATGTACCCTTGGGGCTGGTCTACGTCAGTGCGTCTGTGGTGGAGCTCCTGCAGCTTGGGGTGAAGCCAAAGGCAGCAGTGAACTAATGTGGGTCACACCGGCAGCCACCGGCCTGAGGTTTATTTATCTGGGCACAGAGGCCCGTACACAGGAAACCCAGCAGAACTTCTGTCAGGCTTAAGAAGCTGCTGATATTACTGGGGAATATTAAATCCTCTGCCACATTAGGGTACTGAAATGGAAACTGGATTACCTCCATTCACATGCTTTGACCCCAAGGCTAAACCCTGCTTTAGTCCTCCAGGTCTATTTATTTTTCTTGGTCAGACTACCAATGTCAGGGAGGGCATGTGCCATATTTAATGGGATCAAAGCTTAGAAAAGAATGTTCTAGGTACAGTACTGTATGTGCTCAATTTGGACAACTACAGTAGATGGGCGAGATTTAAATGCCCTCAGCTGGGCATTTAAATCTCTGTGCCTAAACCCATTTATAAAAAAACAACAACTATGCCCAGTTTCATGTATGTCCAAAAATCTATTTTAGGTCTACCGTTTAATGGCTCTGGATAAACACCTAAGGAGACTATTGAGAAGTAGGATCAAAGACCAACTCAACATGTGAACCATTCACGCAAGAGGAAATGAGCAGTGTCGGGAACGTGTCAATATTTAGATGAAAGGTGGACAGCCATGTGCACTGTGTACCACACCGTGAATAGAGGCAGTTCACAAAACTGTTCAAAATACTCCCTTAAAACCCTGTAAGACCTGCGGGCGGCGATAAATGTACGACGTTGCTCTCCAATATACACATTTGGAAATGTTTCTTTAAAAATAATTTGCAAATGTGTTTTTTGGAGAGCTAAGAGCAGTTTTTCTTACAATATACGGCCACAGGTCTTGTAAGGACCTACGCCTAGCAGAAGTGTGTACCTAGCAGAAGTGTGTATGAACTTACATGCATAATGCCTGTGCGGTGTTAGTGTTTTCCCTCCAACTACCATTAAATCCATCACTCAACTGTTTTTACTTTCTAATAGGGTTGGGAATCATGCACTGAAAGTATGTAATTGGAGGATTACATGCATAATGTGTTATGGAACTGAGGGATCCATCTTTTCACTGCTCTGCCTCCGGTGGACAGATAAATAATGCACACTATGGTCTGTGGTTAAACTGCGTTCTCAATGGTTTCTCTGCTCCTAGGAAATTTACCAACCCTACATTTATCTGTCTTCCTCTCATAAATACTTATAAAACAAATGTGGGAGACATTGTTGTCTACTGCATCACTATCTAGGGAATGTAGTACTCTTTTTTTCTGTCAAGAAACATTTTCTCTGAAGAAACACAGCTGCTGTTTAATCACCCTTCTTCTGTTAAATGAGAACTAATTTGCAAATACCAAACAAATTTGTATATGTATACAGTTTATGTTGTCTGTTATGTAACCTTATGGAATTCAACTGCAACTGTTTTGTGATCTGAATTAATTGCAGTGCTGTGCAATTTGAGTAACTATATGAAGTCATAAAAAAAATATATGCTCAAGTATACCACAAATACTGACAACATAGGTCAGTTTTCCTTTAACTTTGTCATTTTCAGATTAGGGCAACCGCACTAATGCAGGTAAACTTTGTCACGGCTTGATCACAATAACTGAGACTTTGAAAGTTTATGCTTGCAGGCAGTACCCACTACCCACACCCAGTATAGAGGAATCCAGATTTTATAAAATATTACGTTACTCATAAAATATGATATCTCATTAATCATGACTACTTTTAAAGCTGTTTCGTTTAGTTAATTTCCTCTGGTGTGTCTTCTCCTTCTTTAGCAATGTATTACTGTTGTTGAATTGTAATATGATTCTACTCTATGTGCAAGTCTACATACTGTATGCGTCCATCGTTCAAAGAGAATTGGGGTGCCTGGTAAAGAGCCAATCAGAACTTTGACCTGAAAGTAAATTGTTACTGCAGCAGTACTGACCAAAAGAAACTATGAGGGCCGATAAGATAAGCATAGAGAAAATAGAATACTACAGCAGTGAGATGGATTAACAGAAAGACAGGAAACGACATCTTATTTTCATGCTGTCCTCAGACCAAAAGAAACCCCATCTCATGTCTTCCATGTCCTGAATGGAACTCTTCCAAGATAAATTACAATGCCACATGACGATGCACCATTAATATTCCATTATGTGTAACATGGTGAAAAGAACAATCTGTCAAGACCCTTTCTGATAAGTATTTTAATTGAAACCAGAGATTCACTGCACGTTTTCCACCATCTGGGGAGAAGAATAAAACTATTCAATTGAAAATCCAGACACGCTTTGATCAGTTTGCGTACCAACTTTCCTTTCTGTTGCATGTGAATTTTGCTTTCCACTTTCTCTAATCAAGCTCCCACCACAATGGTTGACTGTGTTTTACTTGTACTTGTACATTTTCTGATACAAAATGAAATCTTCGTTAATCCAAAATGTTCCTACACATTACCTATGGAAAAGATCATTTGCACTGCCTTCCAAATCATCTCAAAATTGCCTTACAATTAAATTATGACTACTTCCTAAAACCTACAAATCACAGGATTTTATTCACAGAAAACTAATTTGAAGATGCATTCAATATTACAGTTCTATGATTTATTCAGCATAAATTCAAAATGATTAATTCGTAAATAATTGGAAAGTAGTCAGCAGTACTTGCACTGTATGAACTGTTAAAATAAACAAAATGTAGGTTTTAACATGACTCCATTGCTGATTTGGGCATTTCAAACACTTTTCTTGCCTTGTTAACATTATTCTTTGTTTGGCAGAGACATCAACAATTCAGCTGGAATGCTGGGTTGCATAAGTGGCTTTACATTATCACAGCCACACTTCATATTCGTCTTATGACAAACATGAAGTGTGGCCAAACACACCTAATGGTTGTGGAACATGGCCAACAAATACAATTTTGACTTAAAGACCATGATGAAAATTATGCCTTCCAAAGGTTGATACTCTAAAAAATATAAGGTTCCATCTCAGAGTGCTGATGCAATGCTAATGGTTTGATTTGCTTTGTGTCTTCTTTTCCCAGGTTTCTATGACTGCTTCAACATTGACACAAAAAACTACAGGGTCATCAAAGGTCCAAAACAGGCCCAGTTCGGTTGCACTGTTCAGCAACATGTGGCTGCTGGAGGAGAAAAATGGTAAGAGGCGGAAAACTGCTTACTTTTGTTGCATCTTAACAACCGTGTGACCTGAAAGTACAGTGCCAATTCCTTGTGGTAGTTTGTCCTATTAATTAACACATAATATGTGTGCTAATGGGTTAGCGTGTGATTGTTGGCGCATACCGTATCACTTTTGTTATTTGCTAGCAGAAACCCAATTCTAACTAGTTACTGTAAATATAGTGGTTAGACTAAAGGTGTGTTAAATTATTTGTAATACACTTTTTTGTAAAATTCAGCAATTATCTTCCCATGGTCCGCTAGCTGTCAGAGAGTGCAATATTCCTACACAGCCCTGGCTCTGTAAATGGGGACACAAACCAAATGGTGCAGACCACACCACAAAACATTCCAGCCTTGGTAATGGATGTTCAATGCAGGGGGGTGTAGCTTAAATTTAATTGTTTTAAGTTTAAATATCAACCATCATTCTCCAGCATTGCTTATCTCACCTATAATAATCTAAATGATGAAATAAAAAATCATTGGCCTCAAAAATCCAATCAACATGCTCAACTGTGCGTGTGTCAGAAATGGCTGCAGCATGACAGTGCTGTGCAGATGGATGAAACAGTACTGATGGCAACAGCTCTCTTGGCCAGATGTCTCCATTTCCTCCTCAGAGTACCCAGGTAGTGACCCTCTCCTCCTGTTGCATTCAAAGTGGGCCTGCCATGAGTTTGTGCTCGTAAGACAAGTTTGAATCCTCCACTGGATATTTCACATTCATCATATTACCTCATAGCAGGCCCAAAGCTATTATTAGGCCACTTGGAACTGTGTGGTGGCGAAATGTGTTTCTGGCAACTCCAGCATTCCTGTTGGCCAACACGGCACTGGAGCCATGCCCAGCTCCAGTTGTGCTTCTGTGTGAATTGTGTGTGTGTGTGTGTGTGTGTGTGTGTGTGTGTGTGTGTGTGTGTGTGTGTGTGTGTAGCATACAGTATGTGCACATGCAAATCACACTGCAATGTGTGAGCAATATGTGTATACATGTGCTAGTGAGATTATGTGTGCAGCCATTGCTTCAAGCTCTGGTCAACATTATCAGCCGTATTCTAACCTGATCGCCATTGACACAGTAGGACTGAGAGAAACAGGCTGGTTCAGAGCAACACAGATGTATTGAGCCATCACAAAACAGGGCCTTACGGATACAAAGGCATCACTGTGCATGGGACACAGACTTTAATAAACAAGTGCTTTTATTGTTTGACCGTAATGTTTGTTTTATTGTTCCTCTTGGCATGTTATCCATTCACGCTAAGCTTTGGGCGGTCTGGAATATGAGGCTTATCCTGTGTGTGTGTGTGTGTGTGTGTGTGTGTGTGTACAGATGGGGCTATACACAAAGGGAGAGTGTGACTGTTAAAGAAGAGACTCAAATCTCACAGATTAAAGCACTTCCATAGCATGTAGTTGAAGTGACGTAGTGTGTAAAATCATAATAAAATATCATGCATGATTTTTAAAAACCTTCTAATTTGGCCATGTAGTACTAGAATGCAATGTGTGCTGGTACTGAAAGAACGATATGCACACACACATCCAAGCGCTTACGCTGGACTTTGTTAACGCTGCAGCAGGGACTTGCAAGTCAACTCTGCCCCCTCTGAACAATAAATACACTTATATGCACATGCATTCCTGTAGTCTTCCTGCTTTACCCAAAGTGGGGACACATTGGTACGCCTCAGTTCTTTATCGCACAGAACTGCACTCAGTCAACCCTGTTAACTGGTCCCATTGAAAAGGTCTGATGAAGTTGACATGTGTGGAATAGATACAGTAGAGGACACAAGAGACATTCTCTGGCATGGGTTCATGTCTACACTGAGAGATGAAAACAAAACATAAACATTACATTTGGAAGTTGACGCTTTGATTTGAGGTTTATGTAGAAACTTTATGAAATTGATTTGTACGTGCCAAAAACATAATTAACAGAGTAATCTCACAGTTGTATCCCCTTAAGACTTTTAAGTGCAATGAAGGAAACTCATATAACTTACACTGACATGTTTCCTACAATAGTGATCCCCCTTTATTAAGTTCTTTGTAAAGGTATTTTACTTGTCTGCAGACATGCTTCTGTCAAAATGCACAAAACGTCTCAGCGCACAATGTTCTCAACCGTCATCTAGCTGCCAGTGACAATATGACTTTAGCCAAAAACAATCATCACTGATAATGCTAGCTAGCGTGCTAATGTTCACCTTTTTAAAGGCCATATATCTTTTTCATTTGCAAATGTCATTTTGAACAGACCA